>CAHIKZ030000774.1:402500-510000 GCA_903632075.3 Acanthosepion pharaonis
TTCACATTGCTCGTTTGTCAAATTAATGTTAACGGTTACATTCAGCTGCCATGACGAATTTTGATCGTAACCAGTTTAGGAAACTCATTTTCTTATATCCTATCTTTATCTTTCATGCACTATGAAATCATCAGGTATAAATGAACTGGCCGTTATCTGGTTAAAATTTCTGTGTCTCGCGATGTTAGTTGGATAAATTATTCCAATTATTAAATATCTAATTGTACTATAATCTAAATTTAAATTTATATTCAGGTTCAAACTTACAATTATAATTGAAAATTAAAAATTCTAATTCCAATTTAAAATCTAAACAGCGGAGAACGCTGGCATCAATAATCGTTAAAAACACAATATAAAGATAAAAGTGCTCATCCAATTAATCATAGAATAACTTCTGTAACTCGTGTAACTCATATGATGGAGAGGCCACCAGCTGAAATATAGGGAACGAAACCTTGACACTTGTTATCTGGTTAATTCGTCTTACTCTTCATTTCAGGATTTGAGAAAACATTATGATCTCTGTTTCACCGTCTGATTCTATCCTTGTCCAAAAGAATTACATTTATTTTTACTCTTAGCCCACAATTTAAAAAAGTTAGCACTCATTTGTATTTATAGCCTGAAGTATTTACAACTGAGCAGCTATTTTCAAACTGTAAAGACGAACCAATAAGGCTGGAAATTGTTACTTTTTTTGCTCTTCTTCGTCCTGCGTTTCCCTCCTAGAAGCTGAAGCGGAAATTTGCATATGCACCGATTCTCAATTGATATGAGAAAACCGTGTTTTAACAAGTACATGTTGGGCGCACAGTAAAGCAGATGTCGGGGATCATTTGGAAAATACACGGTACATTAGACTTGGATATTCAGTTTAATTATATTATAACTGCAAAAAGCATCGTCCATCGATCTATTCATTTCATATGTAAGATATTTGAAAGACGTTCAACTCTTTAAAATATCCACAATTTAGTGTTCCATGAGAATATTGTTTTCTCTAATTCTAATAAGTAGTTTTGTTTTAAGGAGCGTCACAAATAAAAGTGCAAAAAGAGAGAGGCTAAAACAAGAAACCATGTCTGATTCATGTTCAACGAGTCGCCCTCTACCTGCCTCAGGTAACGAAAGACTATTTTCAGGTGTGAGCTGTTCTCCTCCCTTCTTCCACTTCTTTCTAACTTCATCCTACTCAACGTTACTTCATCAACTCGTCTGCATCATTAGTTTATTCCAACGTGCCGCGGGATTCAATTTCTCCTGTAAATTGTCTCTCTTTTTTTCCCCAATTGTTTTTTTATTTCTCATCGTCGCTTCTTTTTCACCGAACGTTTTTTGCTACCATCATGAAAGTGATGATGTTTGATAAATAGTAAAAGCGAATTTGGAAGTGAGGTGACATATACTAATTTTGGTTACTCCCTTCCTGTTCCTAAATTTTCTGCGAAATATAAGAATAGTAAATTGCTGCCAATGTATTCCAAGTTTTTTTAGTTTTTACACTAGCAGTAGAGAAATCCAGCGTTGAACATGTTTGAACATCGACGCTTGAAGCAGGTGAAAAATGTACAACTCTCTTAGCCAGTGAGCAGGATGATACATGTTGATTATATGACAAAGAAACACCTATTGAGACCATTTTTCATTCAGTATATAATTCATACCAATGTTTGGCCTATTTCTGATTCTGGCCAGCATGTTCACGTTTAATTTTCGACTGGTGAAATCTCTTGGCTTTCATAAGTGCATTTTGCACCTAGTAATGTTCAGAGAGCATAAGCAGAAAACCTCATTCAAGTAACTATATTGTTCATTGGAAACTATCTTGTTATATATAACCTTATTGAAAAGGAATGAACCCTCATATGGAACTTATCTTTTCTCAAAGATTTAGAAAACAGAAATATTACTAAAGAGCGTGAACAATAGTAGAATAGTGTTGGCTGGAAAGCCTGGAATCGGAAGAGAATTCCATAAGACGAGAGAAGAAACTGTTAGCATAGAACTTACGGTTACATTTAGCCAATTCAACTGTAAACCGATGAGACCTTGTTGCCAATCTAGTATTGCGTTTAAATTCATAAAGTCTAGGCACCATAGGGAAGAGCTCATCCGAACAATTACTATGAAAGGATTTATCGAAAAGGTACAGGAAATCTACATTACAGAGGTGGTAAAGTAACTGAAGCCGTGTCACCAGGCCAGGACCAGTAATATTAATGATTCTTCTTTGGATTTTATCAACAATATACAGCAGGAACATCGGAATGGGAGACTTACAGATATGTTAGATTCTGGAGAGAAAACTTGTTTCTTAAGACACAGTGAACCAACTTTCTTGGCAGCTAACCTAGCAATGGATTCAATATAGTCTTTGCACTTCATATTAGCCAAGAATGTTAGCCCGAGAAGGCATGACGAGTCACTCTCTTGAAGGTTAGCATTAGCTATTCTGATCGAAGGCAGAAAAGGGTTCGCTCAGATGATTAATAGAGAGTAGTTTTGTTTTGGAGGCGTTAAAATTGACAAGCCATTCTTTGCCCCAGTAAAGGACAGACTGTAGGTCATTTTTGAGATCAGCCCCCAATTTGACGTGAGATCGAACTCTGATAATTCTACATTTAATCTATCTGAATATTTGTTCCAATATAAGCATCTATTTTCACATTCTGCTTTACAAAATCATTTGATATAGTGTTATTTATATTATCACTTTACCTAAATTTCCCGTGCAGATCTTCCATCATATCTTAACTTATGTGAAGAAGATTGTGTCCTATATTGATTCTTCATTTGTGATTAGTTGTACCCGAATTAGTCGTTTCATTACTTTGAGATCTCCTCAAATTTTACCTGTAAAGAGCAAATAATATTTTTATGGAAGATTCGCCGACATTTGAATAATCAAATTATAACTGCATTTCTCTGCTTATAAAAAGTACATTTGCAGTGCTGTTATTTAAATCGAATCAGGAATTAAACGTTACAGCAAGAAAACGATCTACAATTTTAACCCTAAAAGCTCACCTGAGAGATGCTGAATCGGCAAGTTAACAAAATGAACTCAAAAAATATCTGCGTCCATTCATCCATCCATATTTCTCCGTCCATCCTTAGAGTGTTCTTTTTATTGTCTGCTTCGGACCCCAGCTTTTCTTATGTTTCTTTATGTGATATCTATTTTAACTTATTTTTTTTTCCTTCGATATTTTTCTCTGCCTCAGCATTTAACATTTCCATTTATTCTGATCCAAAAGACCGTCTTTTACAAAAAATGATGGACGTTATAGACATTACCAGTTGCAAAGTAATCGACATAAGAGTAACTAATAAATATGACCAACAGTTTGAAGTCAGACAACAGACCAGCTGCAAATATTTTACAACTAATTTCTGCGGTGCAGATTTTAGGGACGGCGCTATGTAATACTCTATCTTTAGATAGATGTAATAAAGTATTAATATTTTTTGGTTTACATTGGACTCATTAAGTTTTGGGGCTAGCACACACACACACACACACACACACACACACACACACACACACACACACATACACACGCACATACGCTTATATATTTGCATGTACCTATATATGTATAATAATATATGATTGATCAAAGACCATTGACAAGGAAAGTAAAGTCTTTCCCAGATCATGATAGTAGACAGGAGATTGGAAAAACGAGTTAGATCCAAAACGTTTGGACAATATTAACATTGATTGAATCTATCTACAGTCTTTTCAGTACTTTCATTTTCAAAACTTATACTTTTAATTCTATTTCTCTTTCATCTACTATTTGTTTCTTCCTTTTGCAAATCGATTTTCCATTTCACCCTTTTCTAACTTTCTCGTCGCTTCGATTTCCATTTTTTTCTTTTTCTCATGATCATTACTTTCTCATCATTCATTTCTTTTCCAAATTCTCATGCAACTGAATTTGATATTTAGCAAAGACATTATTTCTATTCTTGTCCTATTGTATCTCTATTTCTTTTACCCTCATTTCCTCATTGCTTTTTACTCTTCTTCCTACATAACAGTATCATTACTCTCCATCTCCGCCAAACTTTTATTACATACTTATCTTTTTTTGCGCATGATCTTTTGCATTGTTTTATGTTGCATATGTTTTCGTTTCCATCTTTGCTCCTTTTTTCAGTGCCCTTATGTCACTTAACTGTTTCTGTTTCTTTTTCTTTACTCCATCCAATCCTATGCTTTGTTTCTCTATTCTTCTGTCTCTTTCATAATCATTTTAGCTTATAGTAATAGTCTTCTATTTGGTCCTTCATTCTTTTACTAGTTATTTTCAATTCGCTTCTTCTTCTTCGTTCTTCTTCTTGACCATTCCTCTTTTTACCACTCTTTTCCATATGTGTTTTTTGTACTCTTACTTATTTTCTTACCCAAACATTACATTCCCGAACAGTCACCACTTTCGTATTTCTTACGTGTTTCTCGTCGTCTGTTTTTTTACTTTTTATCCCTTATCATAACACCCTTCTATTTCGTCTTTTGTTAAATATTTCCCTCTCCTGTGTACATTTTATCCTTTTCGTTCTATCTCACCTGCACTCCTTATCAATTCCTTACTCCCCCTCTTGACATACAAACACCATTTTCATTTTCTTCTGAACAGGCTTATTTACCAGGTCTTCATGCTAAAAGGGTAGACGCCACAGTCTGTGAAAAGAGACAGTCTGTTCCCAAGGGTGCAATAATGGTGGACGGGCGATCTCCTTGTAAAAAAACGAGTGTTCAGACATGGGTTGGGGAAAAGCCTATGTCACTTTTATGGCGTAAGCTCAGCCGGTCAGTTGTCCTGAGCATCACATCTCCGATGTGTGGTGACAACAGGACACTGAGTGATGAAGGATTCCCAGGCCAGATGAACCGCGCTAGTCTTTTTCGTGGTCACCTTAATGGACATTGTACATTAATGCTACATTTGGGAAAAACAACTTTGAGTGAAATCGAGGAATGGCTAAAAAGCAATGACAGAATCGGAACAGAAAGAAAAATGTAGTAAAACAAGGAAAAACGAGAAAAATAAGAAAGCAAGAAAATGAAACAAATACTAAGAATAAAGTAATAAAATGAAATGAGAAAAGACAAAAAAAAAAAAAAAATGAAAAAGAAAAAGAAAAAAAACTCCCGTAAAATAGAAAGAAAATGACAAAGGCTGAGTCAAAGAATTCCTCTTTCTCTAAATATATGTTTCCTGGTTAATTTATATATTTAATAAGTCTCTACTGATTTCTTTTTGTTCATATCTATCTATGTCTGTTTACACCGATTTAACATCTTCTTATATATACCGCAATTTATTCACAACAGTATATGAATCCAATTGTTTATATCTATTCTCGTCTGATACCTACTTATCTATCTATATCTGCTATCAGATATTTATCTGTCTGTCTGCTTGTCTATCTATCTATCTATCTATCTATCTATCTATCTATCTATCTATCTATCTATCTATCTATCTGTCACGTTGAAACAGGGTATACTAAAGCTGCTGACTGGCATAAAGATGGCGAAAACGCCAGAGAATTTTACACACACACACACACACACACACACACACACACACACACACACACACACACACACACACACACACACACACACACACACACATATGTATATATTGTTTTATTTTGGTAGATATTATTCCCTGAAAAAAAGTTTTATTAAACTATTGTTCGATGTGGTATTTCAGGATATGTGAATATACTGTCTAAAGTTGATGTTTACTATACAAAATTAACAACCCACATGAAATTAAATATCTTTCAACACACTATCTTGAAGTGTATGCAGAATATGTAACATGCGTATTATAATAATAATAACAACGCATAATATCTGATGCATTCTTTTTGGTGTGGTCACGTTTGTTTTAACCGTTACACATGACGTTCGTTGAACTTTTCAAACTTCAGCTTTTTATAAAATACCTTAGGCTGATTGATAAAAAACGAATGGCAGCTAATGGAGAGGAACATTTCAGATAAATATGATCAGAGATTATAATTAAAGTGAGTTAATAATGACATGGGGAGAGATACATAAACTCAAAGAAAGTTTGTGTGATATATATATATATATATATATATATATATATATATATATATATATATATATATATATATATATAAATAAATAAACGGTAACAGTATGTATTTAAATTCAGAAGTTGGTAAGAAATATTTTTTCGCTGGGAAAATTGATTGAGGCACTTCAAATCTACTTTGCCTCCTTAAAATCACTGACGTTCCAACGTTTTATTCTTGCTTCATTTTCTTTTCTTTCATTTTGATGTCCTTTATAAATTATTAAGTCTTCTTTCCATTTCAATTTTTTTGTGCCTTTTACATTTACTGCTGCTGCCTTCCAATCAAAGAACATTAGCCATTATTTTTGGGGGAAAGCATACACTAGGTACCCGAAAACACCTAACTGAGCGAATCATAAACACAAGACGACCTAACGTCATATTACGCGACATGCGCCATTTTTAACAATCTCATTTCTCTTTTAGACATTGAGAGCATTAACTACTCCCCAGCATTTGTGTATTCTGAAATATTCTACAAGCTGTTGAATATTTGGCATTTTTTATGTATCTTTTTTTAAGGTTTTGTGCCTCATTTTCCTTTCAAATTCTGTTAATATTTGAAAGTGATCATTATTCTTTTCTATGAGTGAAGCGCCCTGAGCAATGCTGCAGTCAAAAAGAAGCAAAATAGTCCTTGTTACATGACGCGAAAACTACTGATATTGCTCGAAAAACATTTTGTCTTTTCATTTTTTTTCCCAAAAAATCTCTTTAGATTAATCACTTATGATATATACATAGTTTCCATGTACGTTTTCTCTCCACTGCTTGTAATTTTCCCTTGCTGTCCTGTCTTTATCGATCCTGAGAAAAAAAAAAGAACAAACCCTTACTGTCCGTGAAATCGAGTGGTCTCTGATGTGCGACCGTCGGCGCCATCCGAAGCATCACTTCGGCTGCAAAACTAAAATAGCTGCTGTCGAAGACAAAAACTAAGAAAAGTGCAGAATATTGTTTTTTTTTTTTTTCAATGAAAGAGTCACGACCACTACTTGAGAGTTGGTGATCGCCATTTTTTGTGTTCGGGAAATGTTCTGTATTTATTGCACGAGAAAAATGAAGATGACAGACGCTAACCCCAATTCTTCTATTTTCTATACAATCACACACACACACACACACACACACACACACACACACACACACACACACACCGACACACACGCACACGACACACACACACACACACACACACACACACACACACACACCACACACACGCACACACACACACACACACACACACACACACACACACACACACACACACACACACACACACACACACACACACATACCACACACACACACACGCACACCGACACGCACACACACACACACACACACACACCAACACACACACACACCGACACACGCACACACACACACACACACACATATATCTAGATAGATATACATATAGATATAGGTTTGAGAGCCACTCCGAAAGTTTTGCCTCCTATTTTATTATATTGGACCACAAACTCAAAGACGGGTGTTAGTGGTATAGCAGTAGAGCCTGAAACATCCTGTTACAGATAACAGTTTGACAAAATGACGTCTGACAAGAAAGTTTGTACGAATTAGAGGTGTGTCTTGGAAATAAATAAAAATATTGCATCCACTGGCATTCAGCAATACTCTCTCTCAGTTAAGCCATAGATAATGTTTCAGCAGTGACCACAGACGTGTGTGAAAAACCATATTTACAACCATGACATGATGCTTTTTAGTCAACAACAAAAATTACTTTTTCCGTATCTATTGTAGTTTACGTGGTAATAAATAAACTATCGAATGGAATTGTCACGAAGGAAAATTCCAAATTAGTGAATTACTTCTGAAAATAATAACCTTACCGTCGTAATTTTTTGCTTTGAAGAAAGTTTTCTGAAACAAGACAATAACGCCAATATCAAAAACTAGTTACAACACAATTGTATGCATGTTACTTCATATACGACTTCACTATTAGTTAGAAACATTATACTTCAAAGCAAAATTGATCTTGTAATAATTTCTGTTAAAGCAACTCTACATAGACCAATTAATATTTTCTCCACATACATTCTACCAATCGACTACATAAATATAATGATTTCAACAGCATCTGAAACTCTTCATCTTACTGGATGATTAACAATCATAAGATTACAAAATCCCCAAAAGGCTAAAACTGAGAAAATATAATCAATAATTTAGGTCTCTTCAACAAGCAAACCTACACATACTTCAACTCAACTACTGGCAATTTCTCAGCTATAGATTTATTTGATCCTATAATTTACGTAAATAACATTTGGAAACACTTTCCAATCATACTCAAATCCTAATGACGAAAGTCTTCGTCGTTAAAAATTAAATCTACAAACTGAGAATTTACATCTTAACGTAACAAAGAGTAATCACAAATGCCAATATTAAAACCCCAGAAAACCACTTCACAGAGATCTCTATAGCAAAGGAATGCAAAGTTTAACATCAAACAAACGCAACAGACCATAGTTTCATAACAACCGCAGAGGAACCACCAGGTTACATCGAAAAGCTTTTCGTGAATTCAGCAATTTTGCTACAATCTGCAACTTAATATCATTCAAACTACAAAACAATAAAAGAAGTTAAGAAGGAATGCTGCAAAATATTACAGTTAACATTAAAAGAATAAACCTTATAGGACAATTATAAGAAAAATCACCGGCCAAAAAGCGACTTCTCTAAAGCATCTTATCAAAAACAATAAATAGCAAAAAGTATATTGCAGACTTTCGGAAGTTTGTAGAGGATATACACTCTCCGACCTTCAATAATAAAAAGACATTCCAAAAGGAAGCATTCTTACAATTACCTTATTTAGCATCAAGATTAACAATATAGGTAAATGCCTGAATTCGAGAACTGATTGCTCTCTGTAGATCGATGACTTTTGATAAGCTACACATCTACACAATAGAATGGCTACTACAGTAAAGCTTAAAGATTATCAATGAGTGGGCAACAAAGAATGAATTTAAATGGAAAAAATGTGTTAATTTTTGCCAATTGACCCCACGCAGAGTGTGGAGCCGGTCGAGAAATCTTACTAAAAATCTTTAGATTGCTTATCCGCTCGATAAGGATTCTTCATGTATAGGTAGGTAAAATATATATATATATATATATATATATATATATATATATATATATATATATATAATCATTCAACACACTATGAATTTCTGATACTTCTACTTGGATTATTTAAATCATCTTCATTTGAAAGTTTATATACATTAGTCCTTAAAGCAACACTAAAACTAGAAATATGAAAAATTAGCACTTCGAGTCTGTCAAACAGAAAATTCTGCCCATGTATTCTTGCTGATGATTGTATCTTTAATCCATATTAGAAGAATCTAATCAACAAAAAATTAATATCTTTCGACCTTCGAATGGAATCCATCAGTGAAGAAGAAATTAACAAGAAAAAACAAAAAAAAAGCAAATAAAAAACTCACCCAATGAGAAAAACTTTACAAAATCAAAATTTATCGAATCGCTACTATATTTTAATGAATAAAAAAACAAAGAGAGAACAGCCGTTTCCAATAAAAACAATGGCTAGGAAATGCTTTCCAAGAACATACGTCAATCTTTAGTATCGAATCTGTGAAATAAATTTGGCACTCAACATTATTTCAGAGAGCAACTTGAAAAGAATTATTGTTTGATCATACTTACTTTTCGTGCTTCTGCCATTGAATAAACCGAACCATGAAAAGCTCCTTAATTGGGATGACTTAACGCCATTGTGCAAGCCAAGAAAAATTGAGTTGTATTGAATCTCAGCATTGGAATTAAGAGAAACAATAGAGGCGGCTCATTAGTGGCTAATACCAACCTAAAGACCAGAATTAAAAAAGAGTAAAATAAAACAAACAAACCCAAAGACAATGGCAATAACGTCGGAGTATCAACATATGCAACAAGTTTTTCGAAGTGAGGCCCAACCTAGGAAAATAGAAATGAAAACCCGATACGGTCAAGCCATCTTGTTTCGACTACGCATCAGTTATACAGAAATCACTGTTTCACACACAAACAAGAAAGCGCTTCCTGATTGAGTTTGACAATCACACTCTCACTAGACAGAAGTATGAAGCACCTATCCTAAAATATCCAAGCCGATGAACGTTTCATCTCATAAAGTAAGTTGGCGTAAATTTCAAAATATACATAGTAATTAGTTGTTCTAGAATCATTAATAGAAGTAACACACACATGCACGCACGCATGCACTCTCTCTCTCTCTATCTTTCTCTCTCTCTCTCTCTCACACACACACACACACACATATATATATATATAGACAACATCTTAGTTTTCATAAGGAAGTATTCATACAAAATACAACTTTTATTGTAACCTAATCATGTACAATAATGGATCACATGCATCATATTTTATGTATAAAGTACAGTGTATGTGTGTGTGTTTGTTCAAGTAACTCCTCCGCACCTACTGGTCTGATTTCAATGATTCATAGCTCATTCAAAAGCCCTAGAAATGTTGGCGCAGGGAATGATTTTCGTTGAGTTTAGATTCAGGGTTGACAGATTATGCGAGGTTAAAAATATATATTAATATATTATACTGGCCATTATCGGTGCTTTCATTGTTCAAGGGGAGTAACTCTTATTTTCCTTTTGTATCCAAAATTGCAGCTAATTTACAATTTTAATCTAGCTAAAATTTTAAGGTAGCTTAAAAGCCGCTCGATAGGGCGGCATTTAAACTAACTCCTGTGGCTATCATCAGCTAGGGAGAAGTAGATGCAATAGGCATCAATAAACTACAGAAGTAATTAAAATTGATCGCTGCATTTAACTATTGAATTAATGTTTAAGCTTACCTTTTAAAAGTTCAACGATAATTATTCTACTGCCACTTAATTTAAAGACGATTTGATGTACGAAGATACTTATGTTCCGTACAAATAATTATTTTTTTCATGGGTGACAGATCAGGGGCCAATTTATAAGATGAAATTAATATAGTGTAAAGATGGGAAAGTAGAATTAGTTATACATTCAACATTTGAAGAGTTAGAGAAACATAATATCTAATTAAGTAAAACTTGTATTATGGAATCTATATGAATAAATGCGATGTTGGAGAATCAATTCGCCCACAAAATTGTGACAGTAAAAATTCCCAGCTCTATTTTATAGCAATTTACACGCCAAAAGCTCAATATCTGTATTATATATTATCTGCTTTTAGGCAATATCACTCTTCAGGTTTAAATAATTTGCATATTTATTTTAAAAAAGTTTATTTCATTAATTAACTGTCCTTCATTACTGTTCTTTTATTCGAGCTTTGTTTTGATTTTCATATAAAAATAGTTCTGTTTAGGAATATCGTCTTATATAGTGCAGAAAGTGTTTGAAATTTGCGTTTTACTCGGCCTTCAACAAGTTGGCATCTATTTGTAAAACTTGTAAAACAAGCCAATTTATGAATGAAATATTCATCTAAAATGTTTGTTTCAAAGATTTCAAGTAGTGAATATATCTTTGCGAAGCGATAGCGAGGGGTAAAGCCTATTAGTGCAATATAAATGAACAAATCAATTAAAAAACTGAAAATAAATATAATGAATCTAAATACAAATTAGAAACATTTCATTATAGATAATTCTATCTCAAATAAGTCTGCAATGTTTTGCGCCAGTTTTTAATGTCAAATTGAGATGGAGATTGAGTTCAATAATTTTTTAACACATTCAACATTATAGATAAAAATAGTGTTTTTTCGAAACTTAGCATGAGCAAACGTATTCATGACTTCATCACAGTCGAGAGATCGATCAGATTCATTTTTAATGGAAATATTGCTAACCTTTCATCTCTCATTGTAGATCACAGATAATGTTTTATAAGTTTTAGTTTGCTGAAACGCAAACTAAAACTTATAAAACATTATCTGTTTTATCTTTTAACACAACAATCACGAGTGTATAAACAAAAGGCAATGCACAAGTTTGTGACCTCGTCTATTATTGCTGTCATTTACTCTTTCGTTCCTGCAATCCACTTTAAATAGCGTTTCATACCTAAAGGTTGCCATTGAAAATTTAATCGTAATTTTATTAGTTTTAAAGTTTAATCTAATTTTTTAATATAAATATTATTTTATTCAAAATTTAAACTCTAGGTAGAAAAATAAATGCTGACAAACACCCTAAAGAAAATAGTTTTTTCTTCTTTCTTTTGAAAGAAGAAAAAACTCTTCATTTTATAAGCTGAAGTGATGTCAAAATTGTTAAAGCTCTATGAAATAACTTTTTCAGTTTGTCAGCGAAGTCTAAAATAAGTGTTCTCACAGACTATGAAATAAAAATGTGACAATTCCAATATCAACGAATATTTTAAGTACTCTTTGATTTTATGGCATTGTATCTTTCCACTCACCCTTTATGTCTTTATCCTTTCTTTCACTATCAGCTCATTCTTTTTCTCACTTCTCTGTAAAAATAAAAAATAAGAGTTACTCCCCTTGAACAATGAAAGCAACGATAATGGCCAGTATAATATATTAATATATATTTTTAACCTCGCATAATCTGTCAACCCTGAATCTAAACTCAACGAAAATCATTCCCTGCGCCAACATTTCTAGGGCTTTTGAATGAGCTATGAATCATTGAAATCAGACCAGTAGGTGCGGTGGAGTTACTTGAACAAACACACACACACATACACCGTACTTTATACATAAAATATGATGCATGTGATCCATTAGAAAAATAATGCAATAAAACTGGCATTTTCTCTTAAAAATTATCGGTTTTAGCTAGGATTAACGGATCTTTCCTTAAGTAAGTGCACCATCTGTAATAAGAAAATATCAGTTTTAATTTTATTGTATTATTTTTCGTATTTAGGATTCCAAAACTTTTCTTTAAGGTAGGTACCTCCACTAATTCGCTGAAAAAGAGTATGTATGATGAAAAAATGCTCTAAACTTGATAAAAACAAAGTTTAATCGTCAAAATCTTTATGTTATTATTATGATGAAAGATCAAATATTTTTTGAGTATTTAATTAACTTTTTAATCCTTTCTCAAACGTTCGAAATTTTGATTAAAAATCTTGTTTTTATTGCGTCAGTGGGTGGACCAAAGGTTAGTATAGGAAATTTTAGTGTCTTTTTTGCGGTAAAAAAAACACCCCCCCAAAAAAAACATAGATTTGAAAATTTTGTAAAAATGAAATATTTGTTAATTTTTGATGAAACTTTAAAGATTTATTCACAAATTGTACCAGTCTTGGTAAAAATATATTTCTTTTACTTCTACTAAACATCCCCCACCCCACCCCGCTTACTTAATTTTCACCCTCTTAATATTTATATTAGTTAAGAGCAGAACTCCTTGGAGAATTGAAATCATCGCATTGTTTTTGTAAAACAGAAATACCATTTACCGAAAATCTATTCTGAATCGCAAAATAAAAAAATGCAATAAAACTAAGACACAATTTAATTAAAAAAAGCTTTTATTTGCTTTTATAAATAAGATAAATTAAGGACAATATTGTCTAAAGAAAACATTTAAGTGAATAATGTATTTTAACTAGAATTTTTCCATTTTGAATAACTTAATGAAAATAATTTTGTAAGTTTTAAATCTTTTAAAATTCTGCATTATTTTCACCCTTTTTAGATGATTCTATTATTAAGTTTACTACTCATAAATTGAAAAGACTTCAAACGCCAATATTTGTAAAAGAAATTTGATTTTTTTTGTATGAGTATAAATGTGGCGATGTTTGTAGATGTAGGTGTTCATACACGACATTATCAAAAAACCAGAGCGACAACTATAGTAAATTTAAAGCCAAAGTATCTAAAATTCAATAAAACATTAGATTACGTAGAATATGTTCCTAAATCTTTTAGATGTTTCATCCTTTAATAGTTAGTAGTAATTTGTAAGGTACATAAAAATAGATAAAAAGCAAATGTTAATAAGATTCTATAAAAATGACGCCCACCTTATATTCTTCAATTACATTTTACAGATGAAGCCCATCTATCATAAAGCTATCAACATGTTAACATATTAAATAAGCAGCTACCTTCGTGTTAAAATATTCATTTCTGTGATTTATTTTAAACTTAAAGTAAATAATATTTAATTCAAATCAGATTAATTATACTTTAAATCAGTTAATATTCCTCAAATATCAAATATTAAATCTATTAGCTTGAAATTAAAAGTAAAATAAAAGCTACAAGAAAGATTTTTCACTTTAAAAATTCATTTTAAAACTTAGTTGTCGTGAATCTGTGTAGGTACATACTATAATGAATTCTAATTTAAAAATAAATAACGTATCTAAGGAATCCTAAGGCAGACGACTGGCGGGACGCAAAAGATTAATGTTGTGTTTAATCCGTTGTAAAAAAAAGGAAATAAATAAACAAACAAAACAAAAAAAACAAACAAACAGATTCAGTGATTTGTGATCTTTTTCAAGAATAAGGTCAAAATTCGCGCAAACGTTTCATCCATTATTAGTTAGTTTTGCTTAGTTTAATTTGTAAGGTATATATATATATATATATATATATATATATATATATAGAAAAAAAAAAAAAAGCAAATTTTGATAAGATAGCGAGTGTCATCATGCCAAGCCCTGCCCGGGGTTCCCAATCAAGCTTGAGCCCTATATATACTATAGGCCAAGATTTGAGGTCATCCACTGGATTCAATTAGTCCCATGCCTTCTTTAGATTAATTAAATCATACTATGCTAAGATGTTGAAACTATTTAACATATTATTGCATTGTGTCCTTTTTTCATTCTTTTTCTTTTTTTTCTTTTTTTAGAATGGGAGTTATATAAATTTTAAAATCCGACAGCCTTAAGATTATCATTAGATAGCATTGCGGATTAAGCAAAAAGTGCTAACACTTTAAGAAAATTTAGTAAACATGGATAAACGCGCGCGCAATAAGACGTAGTGTTAAAAGTTGACAATATATATATATTTAAGTGAATTTGTACATGTTTTTATTCTTGAGACGGTACAACAAAAATATTAGACACTATTTATTCATTAGATTGTTTATTTACAAGAATAATTTTTTATTTAGAACATTCTAAAAATTAATACAATTAGAACTAATGCAATACAATATATTTCATTTATAAAGAAATAAATGTGAAAACAATTTTTATTCATAAATTTACAAACATTTACTAAATTATTAATGAATATGAACCAATTATAAGGAAATCCTTATTATTTACCATTTTATAATGTTTGAACCGGTGTTTGTCAGCCATTCCAATAAATAATATAATAAATAGTGTAAATAAACAATCTTATAAATAAATAATGTTTATTCTTCTTCTCAAGAACAAAGATAATGTATAAATTCACTTTCATATGTTTATCTATTATTACAATTATAATCACCGCTTTTTAAAACATTGCCGAAGAGTGTGACGGTAGTTAAAAAAGGGGTGTCACGGGAAAAACCGTACTTTTGTCACGTTTATCTACGTTTGACAAACATTTTTATGCAATAATAGGTTAATTACATTATTATCATTATCATTTGTGTATGTTATGTTTCCTGCTTTGTATCCTGTAGAGCCGGGTCCAAATTATGGTCCTTAGGACCGATAGGAGAATTGTCATTTAATTGCTAGCACTTTTCTTAGTATATGGGATGTTCCTAGTAGGGCGATCTTCTGGGCAACTTGTATGTTGATGATACCTGAGACACTGTTAGTAATATTGTCCATTTCTTTTCTTACGAGGTACAGACCTCAGAGATTATTATTACTACAGTCTTAATTTTCTTTCCTCACATCCTGTTAATCTCGATGTCCAGGTCCTTGTATTTGGACAAATTCTCGATAATTTTTATGGAGGTGATTCTCTCAAGTGGTACTGTTATGTCAGCAAGAATACACTTCCTGAATTTCTCGTCTTCTATGATAATATCATGTCTGTTGTCTTTTATCTAACTGTCAGTTTGAATTGGCATATTCCAGAGGTTAGTTAAATCCTGGGCAACTGTGTCTGGCTTGTGCTCATACCATCTCTCAGTGGTTTCGAATTTATGCTTCTTGCATATATTCCAGTGTATATATGTCGCTACCTTGTTATGCCTGTGGTTATATTTATTTTTTGCCTTTTCTAGACATACTGAGAAAATATGGTCGACAGTTTCATCATATTTCCCTGCATTTCTGGTTAGTTCCATCCTTGATCATGAGACAGTGATAAAATCTGGTTGCGAGGCTTTGGTCCCGAGCTGCAATAATTAGGCCTTCTGTCTCAGTTTTCATGTCGGTGGTTCTCAGCCATTGATGTGTTTTCTGTTGGTCCACATCTGCTTCTTTCGTTTTTTTTTTAATGTATTTGCCATGCATCGCCTTATCCTACCAGTTCTTTTGTAATTTCATTTGGCCAAGTTGGTTTGCATTGTGTTTTACTCATTTGGTGTAGATGGTATTCAATTCGATTGTTGTTGGTAGGATTTCAGGTATATTAAGCTGTTTCTTGAAGAGTGCAGCTTCTTAGTTGGTGAAGTGGATTTGTATTAGGAGAGGATCGTTGGTTTTTGTGAGGTATGCTTCCAATCCGATTGTTGTAGTTTTTACAGTTGGATTAGACCTCGGTCTCCTAAAGCTCTTCATACGCACAGCCTATCAACATCTTCATTTGGATAAGCATTTTTCTGGTCTTGGCGTCCAATCTTTTAATGTCATTCAACTTCCATTTAATAATGTTGAAGCTGTATGTTACGGTTATAGCTAAGTTGTTGATAGCCATCATTTTATTGGCCCCATTTAGTTCACTTACGCATCAAACGCACTCATTATTTTCGGACCTTTTCTTCATAATTGAATGTAATATTTTTCTTCATTTATTCCTAAGTATTTGTATGTACCATCTTGGTCTAGTTTCCTAATCAAGGTTCAAAATCCGTAGTTTGAAGGGGGCTTGGGCACATTTGTATATATTTTAAGCTCTTCTTTATACATTAGTGTGGAACACTGTCGAACACCTTTTTGTAGTCGATAAGTTTCTTTTCTTTGTTTTTACCTTTTCCAATATTGTTTTATTGATAATTAATTGGTCCTTTTCCTCTTTTACATCCATTGTGTCCTGCTGGGAGTAAATTGTTTTTCTCAAGGAAGTTGTATATCCTCTTGGTTATGATAGAAGTGAGGATCTTGTACATTGTTGGTAGGCAGGTATTAACCCCCACGTGAGCCATTTGGGTCATTTTTCTGGATTTATGATTATATCATTGTATGCTCGTGCGAGGTCTTGGTGGGTTCTAGATAGGATTTCTTTTATCCCAAAATTGGCTATTTGGTGTATTTTTGGTGCTTTCTAGTTTTTGGTTTTGCAGCGGTTGTTACAATATCCATCCAATTTTGGCACTCGATGTGTGTGTTTTGTTCCTGTTGTTTGATCCATGTAGCTTTTTCATTATGCATTTTGCAGTTTTCCCACATCTTACACTTGTGCTGTGAAGGGCAGGACTATTCAGGACAACCTTCATATGGTCCGCTTGTTCATCGAGCAAGTCGACAGTGAAGCCGTGCTGATCAATTTTAGATCAGTCCAAGGCTTTCGATAGAGTTGACTATCAATTCTTGGAGGCTGTCCTTTCGGCGGTCGTTTTCGGGCCGTACTTTCGCACCTGGATTCGACTTCTGTATGCGACATTTCCTCTGGAGGGACGGGTCGAACAAAAAACTCGGCGTCTGGTTCGGTGCCGATATCCAGTTGGAAATGAATTTGAAGCACAAGGGAAGGCCGAGATTGCATTTAGTCTGTGGTCTTGGAGGAAGTTTTCCTTAAAGGGGAAGGCGGAAGTTTGTGTTTCGCACATCTACCCGATTCTCCTTCACCGACTCTCTGTACTTCCTCTGCCACACTAATTTCATTAGTAAGGCCCTTTTTCTGCTTTTTGTGGGGAGCGAGGCCTCTATGGTATCTCGGGAGATCTGTTGCCTCTACCCTTTGGTATGCGGTCTTGGTATGCCTAGCATTGAGATTCGTCAATATATGCTTCGCATGGCCTTCCTAGATCGAATGTGTCGCGATTCGGACGAGGAGGGCGCCTTCTGGAAGGAAGACGCCCGTAAGAACTTCCCTTCCCTGAGAAGTGCGCACTCATAAGAGGAAAAGGCCGGCCGTTTACCCCGAGCCAAGTGCTCCTTCTATCGTGAATGTCACCGTGCTCTGAAACGACTCTTACGGACGTCGGATGGCCTCTCCAACGTCCAGGCGTAGGGCATTGTATGAAGTGTTAGTTTTTTTTCGGGGGTGGGGCGTTCGTGATGAGCTGATTGACGAGCTCGGTCTTACGAAGCAGGAGGCTCGCTCAATATGGCCTTGGGCGCCCGGGTTGAAATGTCTCAATAACGATGAAGCATCACTCACCTGGGTGGTGATTCGTGCGGCTCTCTGGGTCGCCAAAAGAATTTGTTCGGCGGGATTGGAGATATCTCCAAACTGCAGACGCTTTGATGGAGAGGACGAGACCCTGGGTCATGTCTTCTTTCATTGCAGGGTCATAGCACCGTTGTGCACCAGTTCTGCTTGTAGCAATGTGGTACTGCCGATGACGAAGGCTGAACACTTCTTGTGCTTGCTAGGTGTTATTAGAGTAGTGATTTGGACGACGCATCAGAATGGATTCTATGGAGGCGAGAAGTTCACTTATTCCTAACTGATCTTGTACTTTAAGCATCAGAAAATCAAGATTAGGACGGAAAAGTGGCGGCTCACCTCATCAGAATTTGGCAAAAGGTAGGTGAATCTTCTGCGTTTGGGTCGAGATAAAGGGGCTAACTTGAAGTGGCACTTTGATGCCGGTTAGGCATCAGAATATTGTTCTTCCTGTATAGGCTAACCATGCGTTAGTTTAGGTTTTCGTTTTTTGTCCTTATTTTTCTCTCTTTAACTTAACTTAGCTAGAGGAGGTTTGCTTATTGGCCCCTTTTATTTATGCCCCTATTTTTCTTTGGTTTAATTCCCCAACCCCTCCCCCATTAGGTGGTTACTGAAGTCAGTTTTCTGGTGGGTGCTGGGTGCCAGGCGCCTTTGTTTCGGGTGTGTTTTTTCGTATTTGTTGTGTCTGAATGACTGCATGTTTGAGTGAGTGATCGGATGAATGAATGTTTTTTATATTATTAAAGTCCCACATTAATTTCGTCCAGTTAACTGATGTTTCTGCCACATTTAGGGGGTTTATTACTAACATTATTTTGTTTAGTTTCTTGTAAATAGTTTTGTACATCTTTGTAAATAATCATAGGGGCAAAATTTTAAATTTATTGTTTTATTCGTCTTCCCCCCACGGCCAATTAATTGTACATAAAGCGTCTACATAGGAGTTTTTCATCTGTGGTAAGAAAGGTAAGTTAGAATGCGTTGTTTTGGTGTAAGGAATACTGTTGTCTGTTTGTGGCTAGCTAAGTTTAAAGTTAAGACAGATGAAGACCCTTTTCCCATTCCTCCCTTTGGCCTTGTGCCATATTTTCTATTTATACAAATAAATACCGATTATTGTTCGAAGGCGTTACTATTATTGTAGCTGTGATTTGCAAAGTCTCTTCTACAAACGGGCATTACAAAAAATATTTAGTGAAATAGGATCTAAAAAAGAAAATGAAAAATTTTGAAAATGCGACGACGATGAGAATTTGATACATGCTAGCCAGAAGGAAAGCAAAGCAATTTCTTAAGGCCTTTCTCTTAAAACACGTGACCTATTATTTCTGAACCGTGCATCCATACTTTTGAAGCTTTCAAATTTATGATCTGTAAAAATATATCTATTTGTAAAAGCATTTTCAAAAATACAAGGATCCAAACTTAATTTTAAAATATTTATCAAATTTATCACATTTTGTATTTAAAATTGGAAAAGAGAAAATAATTCTTGTAAAAATTCATTTTTCAACGGAAGAATATTTTGGCTTCAGTCAATAGTGTCCTTAATATATATTATTCATAAAAGCCATTAAAAGCCTTTTTAATTAAATATTGTCTTAGTTTTATTGGGTTTGTATTTTACTATTCAGAGCTGAATTTTAGGTAAAATCGGGTCAAAATTTACCAAAAAAACAAAAAAAAACAAAACAAAATAACGATGATTTATATACTTTAGTCTTCTGCTAATATAATCACAAAATTACACAGAAGACGCATTTTCGAATTTTCATAAACTTAAGTAAAGTGGGGTAACAAATGTAAAAAAAATAACATGGCTTTCTAAAAAAAACGAACATTTCTAAAATAATTTCATTCAATAAGTTCTAAAAGTTTCACTAAATCCGACAACTATTTGATTTTTGCAAGAATTTCCAATTAATGTATTTTTCAGCTGAAAAAAGCATTAAAAAACTAATGGTAAATATTACGTGGCCGCGGACGTAAAAAAGCAAGATTTTTAACCAAAATTTCGAACGTACTAGAAAAGATTATAAATTTTCAAAAGATAATTAAAATGTTTTTTTGAACAAAAGTCTCTTCAAATGGCGAAAGGCAGTTGAGATGTCGGTTTTCAAACTCTTAACAATCTCTTCAGTCAAAATTTTCAGTTTATTCTCCACGATGGCAAGGGTAGGGTCTCCCTCGACGTCGGAATGTTGCCCGGAGCGTGGATGATCAATTAGGTTAAAATCACCTTGAGGAATTCTGCCAAACCACTTTTTGACTGTACGAAGAGTTGGAGTACTGTCCAAATAAACCTTCTGAATGCTTTTTTGTCGCAATTCCGACGCTTATCCCTTTCTAAAATTCATAGAGTATAATATGGCAAAAGTGCAAATATTCATCCTCCATCTTTAAGGCATTCATTTGTGGAGAAAACGTCAACATTCAACAAAGTCTGACTCGCAACTGACAACACCAGAAATCGGCACCAAAACACCAGTGTCAAATTGTGCGGTTACATTGTATATTATTAATGATAATTGGGCTTGAACTTTTGCAATACTCTTATACATATATTTATATATTTACTATTTCGCCATACAAAAAACCTACAAGCATAAACTAATTCATCCACAAAACAGATTTTTACAGTGAACTAAAGAATATAAAACAAACACTTATTAATAATAGCTTTCCAAACTATATAGTTGATGAACAAATAAGATGCTTTCTTAGAAATCTCAATACTAAGCAAATAGTACATAATACTGCTTCTACTAATCTCAAACATATTAATCTCCTATATCGTAATCAAATGCATACTAATTATAAACAGGATGAAAACATACTAAAAAAATTAGTAAATACTAATATATCAACAACAGATCCTAGCAAAAAAAAAAAAAAAAAAAAATTAATCATATACTACACTAAATCTAGTATATCCAACTTAATTCTTCGCAATGATTCTTCTCCCCCGGTTAGCGATTTGCAAGAAACCAACATAGTTTATAAATTAAAGTGCCCTTTGGGAGATTGTATCTCCATCGAATTAAATAATATTTATTTTGGTCACACGACAAAGTCGCTTTCACGACGCTTGACACTACATTTGAATGAAAATTTTAACATTTCTAGGCATTTAAAACAACATGCCTGTCCGCACACACAATTCCGTAAAATCCCTGTCGAAAACAAGTATACTTAAACATGAAAACAATAGACAAAAACTAAAAATCCTTGAAGCAATATACATCAAACAGTTGAAACCCAAACTAAACAAAATCAACTATGGAATCTCTACAAATATCCTTAAATGTCTATAATTGGTAACAGAAGCCATTGGTTTATACCAACGGCTTCCCATACTTAATACGTCTCAAATTCACTCTCGCGTGGTCATGTGTGACGTCATGAGCTGCGGTGCGATTTTCGCTTCTAGCGTCTTATATGCACGTGTTTATCGTTGCTAGGAAATCATCCATGTAAACAATCATAGACTATCATCACTGTCTTGTCCGTATATTGCTTAATATGTTGTACAGTAATTGACATCTTTGATAATGGCTTATGTAAGCCGAAAGCTTAGATTGGATTAAAAATATGGATCACTATTGTGATTTTCTTTCTTCGTTTAATGATAATGTTATTAAGCTTATCAGACGTTATGAAAAGAATTTACATAAAATAAATAGACAACACTTGTCTATATTATTTAATGAAACATGTATGAATATACATATATATAGACGGCGTATACTACCTCTGAGCCCACCAAAACCTCCGACCGGCGGGCTCAAGCTTGACTGGGAACCCTGGGCAGGGCTTAGCTTGATGGGTAGTAATCGGAATAATTCATAGAATATACCGTAAATTATGAAACGTTTTCTGATAAGACATTTAAACATTATTACCTTATTTTCTGTTAAAATGAATGTTTCTAGTAAAAGCGATCACAATGACATTAGCATTGCCAATAAATTTAATTAGAAAAATGTGACTTACACGACACATTCACAGGAAAAATGCCCAACTGAATATCTTTAGTTAGATATTTGAGTAGTATGTAATACTAGCAGTAGAGTCCAGCGCTGCCCGGGGATGTAACAGTAAGAGATAGATCAATTATCGACCATCATAAAGACTGAAAAATAAAATTGACAAAGATTATTGTTTAAGTTTGATGGACACGCATGTCTTAATTAGTTTTCTTTTTCTTTCTTTTTTTTGTTTTTTTGTTTTTTTTTATGAATTGGTCAAACCCAAACTCAAACAAAACATTGTTTTCAATCGTTATGAGTCTATCGATTGAATAGAATTTTATAAAAACAATTGTCTTGTAAATGGAATTTTAAAGCATTCTGTATGTAAAATAAAAAAAAAAGTGCAAGACAATAAGAAAAAAATTTTAAAAAAAGTGAAGTTTTGTTGAAATCAGTTGAAAAATGTAGGAAATTCCATCCTATATATAAACGAACACACACACACACACACACACACACACACACACACACACACACACACACACACACACACACACACACACACACACTGGGTTTTTATAATAAGTATAACTCGATATGAGTTGTCCCCCTTTCATTCTGACGACAAAACCGTGTTTTATCGTGTTTTCAAATGGATTTCGTGCAAAAACAATATATAAACGTACACACACACACACACACACACACACACACACACACACACACACACACACACACACACACACACACACAATCTGCGTTTTATAATAAGGAAGATTATCTGAAAACTGCGATATATTACGGGGAAGAAGAAAAATTATATGGCTAGGTTTGAACTGCTGCAATTCGTAGACTAATTAGTAAGATCCCGAGCTGCATAGTCTGGGAATAAGTCATCTGACATCTAGCTTCACGAAAGGGTCTTCCCGATTTGTGCTACTTGATACCGGCCAGAGTAGCAAGTATAAAAGCAACTGAAATTAAAATGAATGAAATACAAGTTAAAAATTAGGATAAGCTATTTTCCTCTTTCTAAGCAACGTGTAAAAAAAACAACTTTATAGGGCTATGTTCCGTTTATAAAATTTACAATTGATATCTTTTCTCTCGTTAGCGTCATTATTTGCCTCGTACTTTCGTCTCTTTCTCCTCGTGATTTACTATTATTTTTATCCTCACCATGTAGGTCTTTAACGATTTTTTACTCATGAGTCAAAACGTGTTTTAATTGATGCGAGCTTACCAACAAAATAATAATTATAAGTGCAGACATCAATTTTTTAATTTGACTATTCCCATTAAATGCAATATAGAGTTACTGTCTGGGGATATTTGTGGCAATTGATACAAAAGTGGGAACTGAAATCGTAAATGTTTGCTAATTCTGAACTAGAAACTGATGCCTGTTTCTGAATCTTGAAATGCTAACACTTTTTATTATTATTTTAACTGATTTCATCTGCAGTTCGATATGCCGTTTCAGTTTTGAACAGAAGTGCATGTTGTACTCATGGTCTTTTTGCTATTTCGCTTTTTATATAATGCATCAACGTTACCGGTTTGAAAAATACAATTCCTGTGTCAAAAATCGATATGTTCAGAAAACAACAGGGTCTATATCCTATTTGTCTTCTGTCAGTCCTTATATAATGTATCAACTTCCTGAATTTGAGTGCTATATGTCTACGCGACAACAAACGACTTTCTTAAAAAAGAAGCATATATTTTTTTTTGTTTTTGCACGTTTGCTTTCATGTTGACATTTTTGTTCAGCTCTTTATCAATGGTCATGTCAGACTTCAGCATGCACCCAAAATATGGCTGTCACTAGTTTACCGGAAAGTAGAAGCGACAGCGACCTATTGGGAGCTAAATCGGAAGTAAATCAAATGTGTTGAATCTATGGCTTTTCCATATTGATCCCCAAAGTCGTGGCAACAAAAGACGATTGATTTCCCGCCTTTTGCCTTGCTGTCATGACAAATGGAAGACATTTTGAACGCAGATAAGACTGCATTTTACATCTAAAAGAGCATACTGATATACATGCTTATATGTATATCTTAAAATTTCAACAAGTATATTTGCGTATCGACACTAAAGCAGATGTGTCTGGAAAGCTAAAAAAGCAACCAGAACTTCTTGCATAAAATTTGAATATGAATTTCTTAAGTTTGTTTCTCACAGAATTTTTCCTTCCTTTAATTATTTTAAGGTATAGAAATGATATTAAGCGTGGAATATAAATTTTATCAATATTAAATTCAAATGAACATGTTTTTATTTTGTTCTGTTACACTAAATTATATTGCACTTTGAAATTTCGTATGATTTTGTTACAATAAATAATTTTACATTTTTTTCCAAATCTATATCTATATATACATATATGTCTGTAATTATCTATCTATCTATCTATCTATCTATCTATCTCTCTCTCTCTCTCTCTCTCTAAATATATCTATATATATATATATATATATATATATATATATATCAGGTCATCCCATAAGTTCTGTCCGAATTTTGAATAAAGAAAACAAGTGACCAAAATGTTACATTTAATTACAGATTCAATCAACAAAGTATTTTCCCTGATTATCTATGACTTCCTTCCATCTATTAACAAGCTTACTAATTCCATTACTCTAAAATTCTTTTGGCTTTGATTCGAAGAACTCGCAAATGTCATTTTTAACATCTTCCTGTTACAAAAGCTGTTTCTTCCAAATGATTCTGTCAGCGACGAAACAAATGGTAGTCTGAAGGAGCAAGATCGGGAGAATAAGGTGGATGAGGAATTTCCTCCCAACCAAGTTCTTCGATCTTTTGTGACGTGATTCTTACTGTGTGAAGTCGCGCATTGTCCTGATGAAACATCACCCCTTTTCGATTCACTAGAGCTGGTCTTTTTTTCCTCAAAGCTTGGTTCAAACGCTCTAATTGCTGACATTATATTTGAGCATTAATTGTTGCATTAGGTGGTAAGAATTCAAAGTGGATTATTCCTTGGCGATCCCACCAGATTGAAAGAAGAACCTTTTGCCCATGAAGTTCCCTTCTTGGCTGTGGCTGGGGTTTTTCCCCTTTACCAAGCCACTGTCTACGACGCTTAACATTTCGATAAAAGATCCATTTTTCGTCGCCAGTCACAAGTCTATCCAAAAAAGGTGAAACAAGTTGGCGAGAATTGAGAGAAGAGCAGATGTCACCTCGGGATTTGAGGATGTTTTCAGACAATTCATGAGGCACCTATTTTCCAAGTTTAGGAACTTTTCCAAGTTGTTGAAGATGAAGCTGAACAGTTGTATGGTTTGAACTGAGAACCACTGCCAATTCCTCAACTGATAAACAGGATTTTCATCAAGGGCTGCTTCATCTTCATCTTCAACGGTGAAATCTCCACCTCTGAATTTTGCAAACCATCTTCTGCAAGTTCTTTCATTCACACATTCCTCTCCATAAACTGAGTGAATGTTTCTAGCCGCTTCGCCTGCTGAGTTTCCTTTCTTGAACTCATAAAGCATTATGTGCCTCAAATGATTCTTAGGTCAGCAGGGTTTTAATCAAAGAAAATTTAATTTTATTGTTCTCTGAAATAAAATTTGATCAGTTTAAATGCATCTAAACATAAAAATAATGTTCAGCTCCATTAGACATTATAAAATACTCTTTAAATTTCGTTCATTTTAACAAAAATTAAAATTCGGACAGAACTTATGGGATGACCTGATATATATATATATATATATATATATATATATATATATATATATATAGAGAGAGAGAGAGAGAGAGAGGGGATCCAAACATAAGAGATAACCTAACGTAATTTTACGCAGTATGCGACCAATTTTTACATTCTTATTTCTCTTTCAGACATATTAAGAGCCTTAACATCATTAAGTATTAAGTCACAGAAAATGAAAAGGAACGCCATATTCCTGTTACAAGCCATCAACCATAGCCCTTTGGGAATTGACCAGATGAACAGGTTTTGAAGTACATTTGGCTAGCGATGACACCATGGAGGTGACCGCAGTGATGCACATTATGTTCACAATATTTATAATGGACTTAGGGTTCGGGAGGCAATGAGTACCGTTTCATTTCAGGGCTTCAGCCTTAATGCCACCATCATATCCCGCTCCACAGTATTGGTACTGGATATTGTGTTTAAACACTGGTTCGATGTGGTGGCAGTACGTATTCCAGAAGGACTCTATCCTATATGACCCGTGTGACTGAGGAGAGGGTTGCCGAAAAATGTCGCGATGTTACTCCTAGTTTTCCTGATCTGAAGCCATAGGCCTGCTATACTCAAGGGTATCGATAAAAGACTGCCATCCTAATGACCAACATAAGCGAACACAATCTGATCGAGGCTCGCAATCACTTTTGTGACTTTTGAGACTTTTGCATAGAAGTCGCCTGGACGATATATTGAATAAAATATATCTGTTTTCCTAAGTTGAACACTGTAAAATATTTTTGAAAATATACTGTTTTTTTTCTATTGAATATATTTTTATTTATTTTTTATTATAATTTATAATTTATTGTCAGATACATGGCGCACTTCCTTACTCACACACACTGACAAAACACAAAAATATATATATATATATATATATATATATATATATATATATATATATATATATATATATATACATTGCATATATGTAGATGTGAGCATGTGTGTATGTATTTATATGTTTCTGTTGTTTAGTTCTTGAGGAATAATAATGACCAATGGTTAGGCAATGAAGATGTCAGGTGATGTATTTGTCAAACCTTGCAGACAAATAGATAAATGAGCAATGCAGAATCATAGGTGGAGAACAGGAAGGAATAACATTCATTTTTCGAAATTATAATCTCTTCAATGCGATAACACTGCTGTCTTGATGGCTGCGAGATTACGCGAAAGTTGCAAATGTGATTGTTAAATATTTATGTTCGTACCAGCCAATAATTTTCGTCTTTCTGTAGCAACCACTGACTACCCTCGAACTCTGATCTATCTTCTTGACTGTGTCATTATGGTAGTAGTAGGATGCGATAATAGCTGGGTCTTTTCCTATTCTTCATGCTATTTAACCTCCGCCTTACGACCATCTCGGTATCATCAAAAATATATGTAGCTGGTTGTAGTTTGTAAATGATGTGACATAATATCATTGCTTTACGTATTGGGATTTTTTTATTTTTAATTACTGGATTTTCCTTCTTTCTTTCTTTCTTTCTTTCTTTCTTTCTTTCTTTCTTTCTTTCTTATCCTAGCGAACATAGTTTTGTTGGTTTGTTTGCCCAAACAATGCATCATTGCCTCTTCTGATAAATGAAGCGAATTCGTCTTCAATGTCCGATTTTCTCGTTTTCAAAACTTAGTTATCAATAATCTATCTCTTTCATAACCAAGGGCTGATGGGAAGGCGATGGTATAATACTAGAGCACAAGAGAAAATCAGATTTCACATCGACGGGGAGGAGAAGAACAAGAACAGAAGAAAACTTATGAATACCATCTAATCACCGTAATAATCTTATTTGGGATGAACAATAAAAATGTGGAAGCCATTTTGAAGATACAATAAATAATATCTTCAGCGTTTTACTTGGTGATAATAAAACTACTGATAATGTGCCATTAATAATAATAATAATAATAATAATAATAATAATAGCGACAACGACAAAATGTAGCTACAGCAACAATAACAACAACATAAATAACAATAATAATTTGTGTTTTTGAGATTTCAATGAATCGACCAAAGAGTGGATGTACCTTTCCTAAGGAACGACAACAGAATATAAAACCAATGCTAAGCTAAATAAAAATGAGCTTAGTTTAATCAATTTCTATGTGATCTTTTATTATAAGTTAAATTATTCATTTTGTGAACAGTATACATCATTCCTAGTATCTGAACCTAGGAGAACATTTTCGAGGTTTTGATTGGGTAAGAGAGGGTGATTTGCAGTTTCATGAATGTTTATAAAATATACCTATGTACAGAGAAAGAAATACAGGTACTAACAAATCACACACACACACAAACACGCACACACACACACACACACACACACACACACACACACACACACACACACACACATATATATATATATATATATATATATATATATATAATAGTTAATGGTTGATCAGAGTTGAATTAGACCAGGAAACAGTAGCATTAAAAAAGTGCTCAATACACATATAAGAAGATAAAAATTTAACATGTAGAGCTTTTAAGTATAAGAAAATTAGGAAATCAGCCAATTCCGCTACCTTGGTTTCAACCTTTTGGTATCTTCAGGCGATTTTGATCAATTGATTTCCTAACGCCTTATTTTTTAATAATAATAATAATAACAAAATTATGAACGCTATATTCTCCAAAAAATAAATATATGAATAAGCGCACGACGTGAGGTGTGCTAGAAGGTGATGATCAGGAAGAGGTGGAGGAGGGGGGAAATCAAGGGTATTGGAAATGTGTCGGTGGGGAATTAAATGAGTTCATTTGAAGTTGGATAAAAAGAACGTACGTATATTTCATTTAATCCCATTCGTACATCTGCAACAGCCAGTTTTGCGAAAGATCATTCGCAATTTAGATAAAAAAGAATAAAAACACACACACACACACACACACACACACACACACACACACACACACACACACACACACACACACATGTGCACACACATGTATGTATGATAAAAAGTTATTATTAAATAATTTAAAAAAATAAAAGCATAAAACTTTATCATCAGTCACCAGCGATATCAAAACTACGTAAGAACATTATGAATTCAAGTATCCATAAGGTACTGACGAAAACAAAATTATAAATAATTATGGCACACTATCACTCGTCTGTCAAAACGAATGACCCTTTGATAAGAGAATTCTATACGGACACATTTAAACCAGCATGGAATTCTTCCAAAAACAATACACAACATACTTGTCGAGAGCATAAAAGGGACACTTACCGCCAGCTACAAAAATCAATTAAAATGGTGGAAACACTTATTAAAAAAAAACCCTCAATAACATCAAATATAATCATGCCCAAATCTGCTTGCTGTATTCAGGAAGATGTCTACTGTTCAGTAACTTTAAATCTGTCTACAATAGCACACCCATTTAGTACCGCAGTATAAAAATTCTTGAAAATGGCTAATAGATTAGCCGAAAGTGCTTAGAATCAAAAACATAATGAAAACTTAACAAAAAAGTACTTTGTCAATCTGAACAAAACATAAATTAAAGAGGATTTCTGCCCAAATACACAATTCAGTTATATATATATATATATATATATATATATATATATATATATATATATATATATATATATATGGAACTAGTTAATCACATCAAAACAAGGACAAAAGTCCATATGAACAAATGTCCACAAATCCTTAATTTTGAGTTACTAAGTTTAAGGCAAGTTTACGGTAGATGGCGCTATATAGACTAGATTACATTTGATATTCGTGTATATTTGTGGTTAGTTTGTTTTTAAAATTTAACGTGTGTAGTAGTGAGATTTTTTCGTTTAACAATAGCAGGATATTCATATCGTGAGCAGGCAGATATAATTTTTTACTTATGGCCGCGCGAATGGTAATAGACGCGAGGCTGCACGGCTGTATCAGATTGCGTTTCCTGACCGAAGGCATCTAAGTCATAGAACTTTTTCTGCTGTTTATAGTCGAGTTGCTGCGACTGGATCCGTGGTATCACAAACTATGCATCGAGGAAGACCGATATCCTCTCGCACGCCTGACCACAAAGAACAGATTCTACAAACTGTCGGAGATGTTCCATGTATCAGCACACGTTAAGTGGCCCAAGAATATTCTGCATCTCATAGTAAGGTATGGAGGGTAATTCAAGTGCATCTCCTACATCCGTATCATTTGCAACGGGTGCAGGGTCTTTCGCCCTCTGATCACACACCACGGGAGAACTGCTTGCCGATGGTTCATTGCTCAAATTGCCAATCCGTTGTTTGTATCTTCAGTCTTGTTCATAGATGAGGAAGAGATGGAATAACAAATTTACTTAGTCAATATTTATGGGCTGATCGGAATCCCCATGGTACAACACAGGCTAGATACCAGCATCAGTTTATGTGTGGGCTGGAATTGTGGGTGACTTTATTTCGAACACACTTCCAGACCTGCTAGAGGATGTACCCTTGCTATACGAAGACGGATGTAGTTCATGCATAGGGTTCTAGCACATTTTAGTCACATCGCGATGCACTGGCTGATATCTACCATGAAAGGTGGATAGGGAGGGGAGGACCAGTTCCATGGCCTTCACGTTCACCCGACCTCAATCTTTTGCATTTTTATATATGAACCACATAAAACAATTATTTTATGCAGCAGCTATTAATAATGCTGAGATGCTTCACAACGTGTCATGGGGGCCTGCGAAACCATTCACCATCGTGTGGGAGTATTTGAAAGGGTTCGCCAGTCAATGACCCGATGAGTACATACGTGTGTAGTAATAAGCTCATGATATCTTGAACATTTGTTATAAGTTGGTATGTTGAGGTAAAACGATGGCCTTTTGGACATATGTTTATATGGATATTTTAGTTTGTTTTCTTGGCAGAAACCTGCCTCAAATGTTTTATAAAATTATTTTATATATATATATATATATATATATATATATATATATATATATATATATATGTACAGGGTGCATATATTTTTGTGTATTTACTAATATGTCATAATGCTTTTGAAGTTGGGCTAGCAACTCCACCCCATAAAACCTACTTTCTACAGGAAACCACAGAAATAACGTATAGCGTGCTGAGACTGTGAGATTTTATCCTGCACACGATGTGTACTGGAATAGGAATAACAAGAAATACTGATAGAGAAAATAATATTTCGATGCTGTTTCACATGTATGATAACTTCTCACAAGCTGCAGGGAAAAGTTTGGACAATTTCTTTTAAACGTGACGAGTAACACAACAAATATACTATAAATATACATATACTATGCAATATACATACATAATATATATATTCGAAAAAAAAGTATTCGAAAAGTTCGTGAAAAAACATGCTATATTAAGAAATCTGTAAATATTTAAATATATTTTTGCAACAAAGTAAACTTGGGCTTGTGTGTGATAATCTGTTTGAACCGGAAGTATTTATTGAAGCAAGAATCCTGTCAAAAGAAAGGCAGATGACATTATTGATGCTTAGAGAAATGTTTATGGAGTTAATTGCACAAAAGAATCAGCAATTTACAAATGGATAATTCATTTCAAAGAAGGACGAGGCGGAATTTAAGATGAATGAACCGTTGGACAATCACCATCAATGGAACTCATTATAAATCCACCTTACAATTCTGATTGAACAATTTCACTACTTTTTCTTATGTCCCAACCTAAGAAACGTTTGAAGGGTAGCCATTTTGAAAACATTAATGACAAAAAAGGGCTTCTTTGACAAGATTAAATTCTCAGGAGCCCGTGTTCTTCCAGGATGGTATAAATGACTGGTATCATCTCTTAGAGAAATGCCTTATGTGCAGAAATAAAAATCATACTTAAAAATGTTTGCTTTCATTTCCATTTTTCCACGATCTTTTGATGCTCCTTCTATATGTGCATATCTTAATATATGAATATGAATATAAAGTAAGTCTGCATATGTAAAAATGTCCCAATATGTCTGCATAGACGCCTTTGCAGTTTTATTCTCTAAATACACACTCTTTTTAATACCCAAAGTAGAGTTGTAAGAAAATGTATGAAGTTAGGCACAATTATCCTTAGAGAAAATCATTAAAAGAAAAAAAACAAAAAAACAAAAAACCTTCAGTAATTTTTTCCTGTCTTCATATTATAGTCGCTTTTCTTTTACTCAAAACTCGCTTTTTCTATATTCTATCTCTTTTCCTCTTACTTTTCCCACTTTTTGCTGTCGAATTTTTTTCTTTCTTTTTCTTCTGTTAGTCTTTGCCCCACTTGCATTTCTCTCTCCCGTTTTTCCTTCATCAATTTTAACTCTTCTTATTTATTCAGAGTTTCTTATTAATTATCTTACTCTCCTCCTTTTTTCGCAGATTTTGTTATTATTTTTATTCATTTTTACATGGTTTACTTTCAATTTCACTTTTTAATTATCTTATTCTTAATTTGATATTCTTTCTTTCTTTCTTTTTCTCTTTCTTTCTTTCTTTCTTTCTTTCTTTCTTTCTTTCTTTCTTTCTTTCTTCGTTTTTTTTTTCTTCCTCCGATATTTTATTTCATTCCGTTTCGGCTTTCGGCTTTCCGCCTAGTTAACTTTTATACATATTTCTTGTTTTGCCAAACTAATGTGACTAAATTTGATCGATGTGTTTTTCATATATTGAATCTCGCTTTTGCATATCGCCGATTGTCCTGCTCTTTCCTTCATTTCCAGTTTTGATTGATCACCAAAGCTTCTAAAAGAGAGAAGAAGAATTCAGAATGGCCACCTTCTCCTTGTCATATATTTTACCGCAATGCTTGTTACTTATTTCTACCTGTGTTAAAACGATTAAAAGCCAGTCTTTCACACTTCGAAATTGATTAAAAACCAGACACATACACACACAGAAATACATATAAATAAACATATATAATAAAAGTATATGTATGTACATATATAAACAAACATATATAAGTAGATATGTATATATAAATATGTATGTGCGTGTGCGTGTATGTGTGCGTGCGTGCACGTGTATTTGTGATTATAAATAGCTTTAGAAAAGTAAATAATAAAAATTAAAGCAACTGTGATTGACAAAGAAATAAAAATTGTAAGAAATTAAAAAGGGGCGCTTTTTTTGTTATTAAGTATTTTTGAACTATAATGGTATTTAATAATCAAACTTAGGGTTTCATTTTTTTAAGAAAAAATAGAATATCACCAACAGTATAAACAAACAAAAAAAAACATACAAATAAAAACATCGATAAATATGCAAATTATAATCTTCTCTGATTTTTCCGAAGTAGAAATATTCGTTTGAAATTTCCACTTTCTCGTGTAATTGCAGAAGGCTGCATAAAAAAGTACAAATAAAAACTACCCACGCCAAAAGTCTCAAAATAAACACATCAACCTTATAAAAATAAGCAAAAATAAATTTCAAGAAAGCAAACAAAATAAGGCAGCAAAATTTGTTTATTAAATCAATGCATCTGTTTATTTTTTTTAATTTTAAACCTTGTCATGAATTTTGAATTTTTATTTGAATAGCGTATGCGCTAAAGTAACAAAAGAAATATTCACACCTACCAATAAATAAATATGAATAAAGAAGAACGTAATAAATTAGACGAGGAAAATAATGGGCAAAAGAAATAAAAATAAATAGTTGAAAATATATTCTTCCTGTTTCACATTTATGTATGTTAGATGGAGTGAAAGAGTCAATATTTAAAGCCAAAATGGAGTTTTGAAAAATTCGTCTCCGAAGATAACAAATTCATAGAAATACAAATGAAGAATAAGAAACGCCTTTATTTTCATCATTTGTTTCGTCTTTGATTGATTGGTTGTTTAGAATCTCAATTTAATGTTTACTTCATGTTCTTTTGCATCATTGTGTTTTCCAGCAATAAACTTGTGAAAGTCAATCTGAAGAAACTTTCAATACAACAAATATACGAGTGACGAAAAGTTCTCGGCCCGGACAAAAATATGATATTTAGCTATTTGGTCGAATTTTGGGATATAGGTGGGGTGAGAATTTCTCAATACCACTTTCTTATGTCTGACGGTATTTTAATACACGGGAATATAACGGGCAATGATAATTTTGTGCTGAGTAGCGTGCTGGTTTCCCAAGTCATCGAGTGTAAGCTTGATATTCTTCAAGAACTCTAGATGTTGAAATTCAACAGAAAACTGTACATGCATAAGGACGCTTACTGTAGAGTGAAGTTTAGCATTTTATTTTTTAAGGGAATTGAATTCTCATGAGATACGCTATCATTGGGAAGATCTCCTTAATAAGCTTAATAAATATCTACATAGTGTGGCCGATTACTTACTGATCCAGCCTCGTAAATTGGGATTCGTGTTCGAATAAGCATCTCTCACTGGCGTATTTAAACCCCGGTAAAGAGATTTCTCTTAAATTGCCTTACGTTCGCTCTTTTAAAATTTATAAAACCTTTAATCAACTGGCTCGTCTCGTAAGATTACTTCGGAGTTCGATACTACCAGGCGATTAACTGTTGAATGTCAGTGACAAAGTAAGTAAAGCTTAGTTAATATCTGTGATTTCTAATCTTAGTTGCGATCTATAACAAATATGTTTCACAAACTATTGTTCGTAAATACTATTCTGAAGGAATGCCTCACAAGTATGACCTTCGTTCTAACTAAACTTTTCAAAAATCTAAAAGAAAAAATACGAATATATTTATCTTTTCATACTGTCGTCGTTACAAGGTGTAGGGTGAAAGCCAGTTATAGTAAGAGTCTGTTCCTTATTGGTTGGCTTGCCACAATCTCGAAATACATCAGCATTTAGCAAATTCAAAAACTGATTGTGATCTTATACGAGGGTTCTTAATGCGAGCAAGAAACCCTTACAAATCAGATTTGGGTCATTTAGTTAGAATTTTCAGTAGGTCGCACCGACAACTGTTCAGCGCCCCTCTCTCTTCCCATATATATATATATATATATATATATATATATATATATATATATATATATATTCTAGTTGCTTTTATCTAAGGTTGAACGCCGATTATAATCACGTTAAGGGTGAAATTAAATCAATTTATTTAGCATGAGTGACCACGGGTTAGAGAGGTCTGAGGTAGTAGATGTTGAGGACGAGGTGGCGGGATAACAACCACGAAAGGCCTGAGAGGGGCATTGGGAGGTCCCGGGTTCCCAGCTTTGGGGATGGGGACCCCCCCCCCCCAAAAAAAAATAAAAGATGTCAATCAATCTTGTCAATCAATAAAATTAAAATCGTTTATGATCACTCTGTCCGAGAGACCGTGTATGTGGTGTGGAATGCCACGATAGGGAAGGTATCGGAGTTCATTGGTCAACTCTTATTAGAGGACCCCCACCTGATCTGGAAGAAATTGGAGGATTGGATCACACAAGAATTCGAAGGGACAGCTATAGAGGCCGTGAGAGCCCTTCTGAAGTTAACCCGGTTAAAGGACGAGAGCTCCGGAAATTTGGAGACAAGAGTAGAAAAACTGGCTAGTTTGGCTTTCACAGAGGACGTGAGGGCCAATGCTGTGATGCAGGCCCAATTGTCTGATATGTACGTGGAGGTGCTCAGTAAGGAGCGCATACACCATGATGTCCGTAAATCTATTGGCGGCGGTGGTCCTGGCTAGAGAGAGCTAAGGGATTTGGGGAAAAGCCAAGAACAAGAGAGTAGAGGTGCAGGGACCAAGTCGGAGGTAGACAGGCAGAAGGAGGTCGAACTGGAGGAATGGAAAGAGGTTCGTAATAGATGTGGGGGCATGGGTTTTACAAACCCACACCAAGCCAGTTGAGGCAGACATGTCGGACCTGTTGTCATGAGGACAGTGGACGATCCAGCAAGGTGGGGATTACTCCCGGATTGCGACAAGTCAAGATGCATCAGATGCGATCGTTGTGAACATAAGGCGAGGTGGTGTGAGATAAAGAAAGAACCACAGGATTCCCTTGTTACAAGAACTCGCTCCTGGAAAACAGAACCACGGAACATCAAAGAACCGAAGTAAGGTGAGGGTGATCTGGTTAAAGGGAACAGTAATGCGATGCTGGGTACGTAACCAGGTCGGCCATTTAGCTGCCAACTGCCCTGAAAGAAGGTGCTAGTTCTCTAACGAACCAGGACATCTGAAGAGAAATTGTCACCACAGGAGAAAGATTCGATGTTTGGCATGTGGCTGGATGGTCCATTTTGCCGCCAACTGCCATCATAGAAATAGGCAGGGTAAACCTCATGAGAGCTGCCTGGGTGCACCACGGCGTAGAAGACAGCCGTGGACCTTGCACTGCAGCGATGATGAATAGTCGTTGTTGTCAGAACCCATGTCTGGATGCGTACAGCGACATCACCCCAGAGAGAGGGTGCTTTCGTTGCTGATTCAAGAGGTGGAACTTTACAGCGAGGTAAAGTTAATGAAGGCCTTGATAGATACGGGGGCGTTGGTGTCCTTAATAAGAGAGGGACCAGTTCAAAAGCCTGAAGCTGCAGAATGGATTAAATAGGCCCGATATAGATATTGATCAGTTGGACGGGAAGCCAATGAAGATAACAGGAATGGTAAGGCTCCCGTTGAAGGTAGGAGGGACAACTAAGTGTCCTCAAATTCTATGTGGTTCCAGGTGGGGAGATGACCCTCGGTGGAGATTCGTTGCACCAACAGGGGGGCAAAGGTGAAGTTCAACCCCACAGCGCCCCGGATTGGTCAGCATCACTAGTTGTTGACGAGGACATAAAATTACCACCAAGGACAGCTGTATCAGGTAGGCGTAGGATGGTGTCAAGTGAAGGAGTGTTTCAACTGACCCCGGTAGAAGAATATAGCCTCGAAGAAGGCGAAGTAGCCTTGTGCAAGTCCGTGATGGACGTGCCGGAGGTAATACCTATTATGTTGGCTAATCAGGCCAGCAAGACAATTAAGGTAAAGAAGGGGGAAGAGGTAGGAAGGGCATTAAGGTCCATCCAAAGGGTAAAATTCAGTGAAGAAAGAACAAAGTCAAGAAAAGATGGAAGCGATATCCCCCATGAAGAAATCCTTGGTTTTAGCTCGAAACTTCCCCAAAACGGATAGAGCTGAATGATTGAGAAAAGGAGAATGAAATGCCTCTCTCCCAACTCCAAAAGCAGTTGAGAGAAATGAAACACGAGAGACAGAATTAAGCAGCAGTCAGGGGAGAGAGAGATGAATGATGTGAAGAACCCCTTACAGTAAGAGGAGGGGAGAAGTGGACTCAATTAGAGAATGATATTACGGTTTTCTGCTAGAAAGAAAGAAAGAAAGAAAGAAAGAAAGATGTTATACGGAGAAATTTTATAGTTAGGGATGAAAACCAAAAGGGTTATTTTTGGAGAAAGTTAAAATGAAATCAGATTTTAGAAGTCACCTGTTGAAGTTAGAACATTTTTTAGGCATTTTAAAAAGATAGGATGAAGAAAAATAAAAATGAAAGAAGTAAATAGAATATATATATATATATATATATATATATATATATATATATATATATGAAACAGAAAATTGGTCGAAATAAGTTGAACAAAAGACAGTAAGAGAAAATATAAGAGAAAGAGAGAGAATTGAAAGAAAAAGACAATGGATAGAAATAAACTGAAAAAAAGAGAGAAAAAGTAGAGAGGTAAATAATCCATATAAAATGGGGAAAAGGTGAAAAGACATTGAAGATAAGGAAGATACAAAAGAGCACAAAGGAAGAGAAATGAAATTGTGAATGCAGGAAGGAAGGTAGTAGAATTAAGTATTGGAGACTCTGTGTACTACAAAATTCACCTGAGAGAAGGAAAGCTGGACCTGAGATGGGAACCGTACTATAGAATATTAGAACAGACGGGACCTGTATCATTATCTGGGATCAGATGGCGGAGCGAACAAAGAGGGCTCATGCCAATGACCTGAAATTAACCGAAATAACTGATTGGGGAATAAGCGAGCCTAAGACAAAAAGGTCCAAGTCAAGGAAAGCAACCCTTGTGGAGCCAGAAGAAATGGAGATAGAGGGAGATTCTGGGGAGGAAGAAGATAGAGGAAAAAATCAGCAGCCCGCAGAGGTTGATCATAGCGATCTGGGCAAGATGGTCCAAGTGTCAGACAGGATTCAGCGGTGTTCAGTTGTCGTTTGTATCATTGGGAAAAGGGCCCTGTAAAGTCCTCACTTCACACCCACGTCCCCATAGGATAAGAAAAGAAGCAATGGGACCTAATAATGAAGTCCAGGGCTCTTATTTGCAACCTCCCGAACAGGAAGGAGGGTTGAGTGAGTGGGAAGAGGAAGATGAGATATTACTTTCCCAACTCCAAAAAGGATTAAGTAATGAAGAAAGGTCAGAAGTTGATACAGAGAGTAATGAAGCAGTCCAGGGTTCTAACTTGAAACCTCTCGAATAGAAAGAGGACACGTGAGTGAAAGGAGGAAGACGAGATACTTCTCTCCCAAATCAGAGAAAGATTAAGAGATAAAAAGGGACTAAAGATTGAGACAGAGTTATCCCTCAAGAAAAGACCGAAAAGGGACAGGGAATCCAGAGTCGTAGGAAGGAAATATAATGATAAACGAGAAGGGTTAGATGGATCCGGATCGGTGCGCAACGATGTTGTGCTCATCCAAAACTCTTTCCAGTAATTAACAAATGAGGTTTGGCTGGAGGCGGGCGCCACGAAGGGCAAAGGAAATTACATGTTGGTGCTGTCGTTGATCTGTACATGGGCCCGTGTGGGTTTGGCGGCGGTATTGATAAGACTCGACCTCTATGGCGAATGCACCGCACACCAATCAACTCACTATAGTCTACTTAAGAGTAGACAAGTAAATTGAGTAGCTAAGAGATGGGAGCAGCAGAAGTACTCCAGAATAACTAAATGTGCATAAGTAGTGAGAAGAGTAAGAACTAGGAAATCTTATACCTTTGCAGTACGAGGGGACTGACACTTCTGTTGTTGATGATAATGAAGACGACGACAGGAGCTTGGAGGCACAGACAAAATACAATTTTTAAGAAAACGGGCGAAGTGATAATAAGGTCGAAGTAGCTGGTTACCTTTGTGCTCGATTTGAACCCCTACGAGCTACTACTAGACAAATTGGAGAGTGAGATACAAGGGCTGGGTGCAGCCAGATTGAAGGTGGCGAAAAATTATCCCAGGGAAGGAAGGTACCTTAGATTGTAATACTCTTTAGAATTGGAAACGGCTATAATGGAAGCCTAGTGGAAAGATATAAGGAATTACGTGAAAGGAATCAAGCTGCTACAAGCGAGAGAAAAGAGAGCAGTGGTCTCCATTGTTGGAAAAGCGCTAAATGTCATGTTTGGGACAGTAACTGAAGATGGCATCGAGGTTATAAGGAGAAAACTGGGGAAATTAGAAATATGATCCTGGCGCAGGTGTGGCTAGAGAAAGTGTATCGATACTGAATGCGACAAGGTTAGAACTGGCCAAGAATAGAGCCAGTATCAATTGGTTAATAAACAACCTGAGAGAGTTAAGACAAGAAGTAGCTAATAGTTCAGAGGCTGTGACAGCCGAGTTACAGAAAATGAGTGGGTTTATACAACAGTATTTTCAATTAATAACCATTACTAATGAGGTGCGACAGACTGATCAGTCCTTGACGATTTTATTAGAGCATGTGAGGGCTCAGTTAGATATGTTATCATTGGAACACCTGTTCCCAAGCATAGTGACCCCTAGGCACTTGAGGGAATTATTACTAAAGATACAAACTGAATTACCCCATCATTTGAGGTTATCGGTGGACCCCACCAAGGAATTATGGAAATATTACAATACACTGTGTTGTGTTACCTGGCTAGAAAATAATAAGCTATTGGTCATAGTGTCCATTCCGTTATTAGACAGAGACAGCCTTTTTTAAATATATCAGATTATAAATTTACCTATTCCATACCCCCAAGCAGAGCAGGATCTAGGAGCGGTGGCGATGTACCAGATGGAGACAGAGTATGTAGCTTTGTATTCAGCTAGAACAAAATTTATGATGAGGAAGCCAAGAAGTGTCGAGATGATACCGTGAGAACATTTACCTCGTTAATTCCTATATACGTGACAGGTTGTGTATACTGGAACTATTTAAAGAAAACAGAGAAGGGATTAAGAGAAATTGCCAAGTAGCGATATTAACAAACACTGTGTTGTCACAAGCTATCAGTATAGCTGATGGAGTTGGGTAGTAGCCGCACAGAAACCGGTTGATCTGTCCAGGGTATGTGGAGGAGAATCCACTAGGACGCTGAGAGTGAAACAACCCTTTGTCCCTAATAAAAGTACCCCTGGCCGAAGAGAAATATGATGAAAAAGACTCAATAGGGATAGTTGAGAAAAGCTTAAGTAATTGCACAGAATTATGGGAGCCGGTAATGAACAAATTCCCTAGAGTTACACTAGAAAGGATGCCAGTTATTAAAGCCAATAGAAAGGATTAACATGAATCAATTAAAAGAGAGATTAGATATTTTAGGAAAAGAAGGTACGGTTTGGCGGGGGATTTAGTAAAAGGATCGTGATAAACTGGTCAGCAGTGATAGGTACTTTGTTAATCATTGCTGTGGTAGTGGCAGCGATAGGGAAAATGAAAACGTATAGAGGGAAATGGATTAAAGGTGTTTTGGCGAGCATGCAACAACTTGAGAAGGGGATACCGTTCAGTGATCCTTAACCAAATGGATCGAATAAAGATGAAGAAGAGACCGGATTGAACTTGACAGCAAAAATAGAAGAGGAGCCGACACCTGTTAAGGAAAAACCAAAACCTGCTACTGTGGAGAGAAGAATGGTAACGAAGAAGAACAAACCACAAGCCATACACAGACACATACACAGACACATACCCGCACATAAATATACACACCCACATGAAAGACTTTTATGAACATTGCATAAAACAGAAAGATATTGCATGCAAAGATGGAATGAGGGAAGGATTTTTATGAACATTGCTTCAAAAAAGAAAGAAATTGAATGTAAAGATGGAAAAGGGAAGGACTTTTAAATAAATACTGCATGAAAAATAACCATTTTCTTTATTATTACTACATGAATTACTATCCATGACAAATAGCGTATTAGTAGATTTGGGGATTTGAAATGTCATTTACGGGTAAATGACAGGAAGGGCAAGGAAGAGATGTAACACTATTGAATATCAAAATAAATTACCATGAAAAGGGTTAATGAATATTAAAAACGATATACTGATAAACAATTCGCTCCCAGAGAATCGAGAATTCTAAAACGAATTAAATGGCTGGCTAAAACAATACTTAATTTATACAACGGGCGAGGTGTTATTGCTTGATAATTGCCGTCATGAGTGTGTCCGTGGAATCAAGATGAGGAGAATTGGAAAAAAAAATTAAATACCAGTTAGAGATAAAAATGTTACTTAAGGAATATTTCTGACGCGAGCCGAAGGATATGAGAGCCAGGTGTCCAGAGTCTGATTTCGGACGGGAAAGAAATATAAAACTGACTTGGCAAATCTCTCTGCAGAGGTGTCAGGATTGAAAACAACAATCTGACTTAATTTATTTTTAATAAAATCATACGGCAATATCATGACATTCTGCCGAATGATTGTCAACATAAAGTAAGCTGCAAGATTTTCCCTGAGAAAGTGTCTCTGGGTGGAGAGGAGAAGACAAATTATTTAACTTTCAGACCAGAAAAATGTCAACAGCGGGTATCAATTGACTTATTAGGTGATAGCATTTGGAACATTTTTTAAAAAATTACAGAAAAAAGATGACAGAAGCAGAAGTGAGATCAAGGAGGTGGGGGACGAGCTTCCCGCACCCACTGAAGGTTAGCAGGCTCAGATGAGACACCAAGGAGAGTGAAAGAGCTGCCCACGCTCACTGAAGAGTATTAATGTGAGATGCTAAGGTGGGTAGGAAGAAGCTGTGGGTGGAATAATGCCTACAACCATCATCCGAGAAAATGTGGAGACTTCCAAATTGAGTAATAATTCATTTCTCAGGACTAAAAACCATGAAGATGACAGGTGGAAAAAATACCGAATGCTCTGACTGCGTCACACCCCACGCATGTTTTTTTAGCAGATATTAATAAAAACGAATGACTCAAACGAATTCGAGAGATCGCCCAGAGAGTCTGTTCCAGTTGCCGAGCGTGAGACAACGCATGTGACTATCTGCCGACGTGGACGCCTGACATCAGCCTTGAGCCAAACGTCAGCTAAACAAATATCACTAAGTCCGCAAGCAAAACATACCTGCTTAACGAATCCGAATGTTATTTTTATCCTGTTTCACTTCGCCCTGCCCAATATGAGGATACCTATGACGACTGGATCTTAGCTTCCTTATGATAACCGAATCACAACGTGGTCAGGATCGAAGAGACACTCCATCGATCAGCCGCGGTATTAGACATCTTGGACGACAAGGAAGGGTATAGAGCTACAATTGGTTCCCGAGAACCATAAGATTGACTCTTAAAGTGTTATATCATTGTTATTTTAATGACGTTTTCTGATCATTGTTCTTTGAACGATGTTTTTCTGACCATTGGTATGACGGCTTCGGATCATTTTTACTTGAATGTCGCTTTCAGATTATTGTTCTTTGAATGTCGCTTTCAGATTATTGTTCTTTGAATGTCGCCTTCAGATTATTGTTCTTTGACGCATTCTGATGAATGCTGTTGAATGACGCTTCCAGGTCATTTTTATTTGTATGGCGCTTTCGGATTATCATTTTTAAAATGACGTTTTCTGATCATTGATCTTTGGTATGAAAGTTTCGGATCATTGTTCTTTGAATGATGTTTTTTAGATGATCGTTCTTTGAAGGAGGTTTTCTGATTATTGTTCTTTTGCATCGCGGTTTTGGATCATCGATCTTTGCATGATGTTTTCGGATCATTGTCGTTCTTGGAATGATGTTTTCGGATCATTGTTCATTGAATGACGCTTTCTGATCATTGTTGTTCTTTGAATGACGATTTCTGATCATTGTTGTTCTTGGAATGAAGTTTTCGGATCATTGTTGTTCTTTGAATGACGATTTCTGATCATTGTTGTTTTTTGAATGACACTTTCTGATCATTTTTCTTTGAAACACACATTCTGATCACTGTCCTTTGAATGACATTTTCGGATCATTGTTGTTCTTGGAATGACTCTTTCTGATCTTTGTAGTTATTTGAATAACACTTTCTGATCGGTGTTCTTTCAATGACCTTTTCGGAACATTGTTCATTGAATGACGCTTTCTGATCATTGTTCTTTGAATGACGTTTTCGGATCATTGTTGTTCTTTGAATGACTCTTTCTGATCATTGTTGTTCTTTGAATGATATTTTCTGATCATTATTCTGATTTGAATGATGTTTTCTGATCGTTGTTCAATAAATGACGCTTTCTGATCATTGTTGTTCTTTGAATGACTCTTTCTGATCATTGTTGTCTTTTGAATGACACTTTCTGACACATTGTTCTTTGAATGATATCTTCGGATCATTGTTCATTGAATGACGCTTTCTGTTTTTTGAATGACACATTCTGATCATTGTTCTTTGAATGATGTTTGCGGATCATTGTTTATTGAATGACGGTTTCTGATCATTGTTGTTCTTTGAATGAAGCTTTCTAGTCATTGTTGTTCTTTGAATGACGTTTTCCGATCATTGTTCGTTGAATGAGTCTTTCTGATCATTTTTGTTCTTTGAATGACACTTTCTGATCATTGTTCTTTGAATGATGTTATCGGATCACTGTTCATTGAATGACGCTTTCTGGTCATTTTTATTCTTTGAATGACATTTTCGGATCGTTGTTCAATGAATGACGCTTTCTGATCATTATTGTTCTTTGAATGACTCTTTCTGATCATTATTGTTCTTTGAATGACACCTTCTGATCGCTGTTCTTTCAATGACGTTTTGGGATTCTTGTTCATTGAATGACGCTCTCTGATCATTGTTGTCCTTTGAATGTCACTTTCTGATCATTGTTGTTCTTTGAATGATATTTTCTGATCATTATTCTGATTTGAATGATGTTTTCGGATCGTTGTTCAATAAATGACGCTTTCTGATCATTGTTGTTCTTTGAATGACTCTTTCTGATCATTGTTGTCTTTTGAATGACACTTTCTGACACATTGTTCTTTGAATGATATCTTCGGATCATTGTTCATTGAATGATGCTTTCTGTTTTTTGAATGACACATTCTGATCATTGTTCTTTGAATGATGTTTGCGGATCATTGTTTATTGAATGACGGTTTCTGATCATTGTTGTTCTTTGAATGAAGCTTTCTAGTCATTGTTGTTCTTTGAATGACGTTTTCCGATCATTGTTCGTTGAATGAGTCTTTCATTTTTGTTCTTTCATTTTTTGTTCTTTGAATGAATGAACACTTTCTGATCATTTTGTTCTTTGAATGATGTTTCGGATCGTTGTTCATTGAATGACGCTTTCTGATCATTATTGTTTTTATTCTGATCATTTTGTTCTTTGAATGACACCTTTTCGGATCGTTGTTCATTGAATGACGCTTTCTGATCATTATTGTTCTTTGAATGACGGATCTTTCATTGATCATTATTGTTCTTTGAATGATCGCTGTTCTTCTGACGTTTTCGGATCGCTGTTTTTTTGAATGACGTTTTCGGATCATAGTTCATTGAATGACACTTTCTTTCACTGTTGATCATTGTTTGTGATCATTGTTGTTCTTTGAATGACACTTTCTGATCATTGTTCTTTCAATGATCGTTTTCGGATCATTGTTGTTCTTTGTTCATTGAATGACACTTTGAATCTGATCATTGTTGTTCTTTTGAAATACGTTTTTTCTGACGCTTTCGATCTGTTCTTTGAATGACGTTTTCGGATCATTCTTTTTTTCGGATCATTGTTCATTGAATGACGCTTTCTGATCATTGTTGTTCTTTTCATTGTTGTTCTTTCAATGACGTTTTCGGATCATTGTTCATTGAACACTTTGAATGACGTTTTCGGATCATTGTTGAATGACGCTTTCTGATCATTGTTCTTTGAATGACGTTTTTGATCATTGTTCTTTGAATTTTTCTGATCATTGTTGTTCTTTGCTGTAAGTTTCTGATCATTTTGAATGTTCTTTGAATTTTCGGATCATTGTTCTTTGAATGACGGATCATTTTCATTGAATGACGTTTTTGATCATTGTTGTTCTTTTGAATGACATTTTTCTGATCATTGTTCTTTGAATTTCGGATCATTGTTCTTTGAATGACGGTTTCTGATCATTGTTGTTCTTTCAATGTTCTTTTGATATTTTCGGATCATTGTTCATTGAATGACGCTTTCTGATTGTTTTTGTTCTTTGTTCTTGATGTATGATCACTGTTCTTTGATGTTTGATTTCATTCTTTGAATGACATTTTGATCGTTGTTCAATGACGCTTTCTGGATCATTGTTCGATCTTTTGATCATTATTGTTCTTTGAATGACATTCTTTGATCTTTGATCATTGTTCTTTGAATGATGCTTTTTCGGATTTTGTTCTTTGAATGACACTTTCAAAATGTTTCGGTTTTCTGATCATTGATCATTGTGTTCTTTGAATGACGCTTTCTGGTCAATGAATCTTTTTGAATGACGCTTTCTGATCATTGTTGTTCTTTGATGATCATTTTGTTTTTGAATGATGACACTTTTCTTTGAATGACGTTTTCGGATCATTGTTCTTTGAATGACGCTTTCTTTTTTCGGATCATAGTTCATTGTTTTCGGATCATTCTTTAATGTGACGCTTTCTGATCATTGTTGTTCTTTTTGAATTTTGAAACGGATCATTGTTCATTTCTTTCTGATCATTGACCTTTTTCTGTTCTTTCAATTGTTCTGATCATTGTTGTTCAATGACATTTTTCGGATCATTCTGATCTTTGTCAACTTTGAATGATGTTTTGTTCGTTGTTGAATGACGCTTTCTGATCATTGTTGTTCTTTTGTTGTTCTTTGAATTGAGTGACGCTTTCTGATCATTGTTGTTCTTTGAATAACGCTTTCTGATTTTCTTTCAATGACGTTTAGATCATTTTTTGAATGACGTTTTCGGATCATTGTTCATTGAATGACGCTTTCTGACCATTGTTGTTTTTTGGCTGTAAGTTTCTGAACATTGTTGTTCTTTGAATGATGCTTTCTGATCATTGTTGTCTTTGAATGACACTTTCTGATCACTGTTCTTTGAATGACGTTTTCGGATCATTGTTCATTGAATGACGCTTTCTGATCATTGTTGTTCTTTGAATGTAACTTTCTGATCATTGCTCTTTGAATGCCGTTTTCGGATCATTGTTCTTTGAAAGACATTTTCGGATCATTGTTCCTTGAATGACGCTTTCTGATCATTGTGTTCTTTGAATATAACTTTCTGATCATTGCTCTTTGAATGCCGTTTTCGGATCATTGTTCTTTGAATGATATTTTCGGATCATTGTTCATTGAATGACGCTTTCTGATCATTGTTGTTCTTTGAATGATGTTTTCTGATCGCTGTTCTGTGAGTGATGTTTTCGGATCATTCTTTAATGAATGACGCTTTCTGATCATTGTTGTTCTTTGAATGACACTTTTTGATCATTTTTCTTTGAATGACACTTTCTGATCACTGTTCTTTTGACGTTTTCGGATCATAGTTCATTTGAATGATTGTTGTTCTTTGAATAACGCTTTCTGATCATTGTTCTTTCAATGACGTTTTCGGATCACTGGTTCTTTGAATGACTGATCGCTTTCTTTGAATGATGTTTTCGGATCAGTTCATTGAATGACGTTTTCTGATCATTGTTGTTCTTTGAATGACATTTCTGATCATTGAATGACGTTTTCGGAATTGACGTTTTCTGATCATTTGTTCATTGAATCATTGGTCTTTGAATGATGTTTTTTCATTGTTCACGCTTTTGATCATTGGTTCTTTGAATGACCCTTTCTGATCGCTGTTTTTTGAATGACATTTGCTGATCGATCATTGTTGTTCTTTGAATGATTTTTTCTATTCTTTTCAATGTCGTTTTGGATCCTTGTTCATTGAATGACGTTCTCTGATCATTGTTGTTCTTTTGAATGACATTTTGTCCTTTGAATGACCTTTCTGATCATTGTCGATCTTTTTCATTGTTGATCTTTCATTGATCTTTTTCAACTTTGAATGACGTTTTCGGATCATTGTCCATTGAATGACGATCTTGTTCTTTGAATCATTTCTGTCATTTTTCTTTGAATGACACTTTCTGATCACTGTTCTGAATGACATTTTTCGGATCATTGGTCTTTGAAATGATCATTGTTCTTTCAATGTTTTCGGATCATTGTTCATTGAATGACGCTTTCTGATCATTGTTGTTCTTTGAATGACCCTTTCTGATCATAGTTTTTGAAATGATCATTGTTTTTGGATTGTTGTTTTTTCATTAGAACATTGTTGTTCTTTGAATGATGCTTTCTGATCATTGTTTCTTTGAATCACTTTCTGACTGTTCTTTGAATGACGTTTTCGGATCATTGTTCATTGAATGACGCTTTCTGATCATTGTTTTCTTGACGTTTTCGGATCATTGTTCTTTGAAAGACATTTTCGGATCATTGTTCCTTGAATGACGCTTTCTGATCATTGTGTTCTTTGAATATAACTTTCTGATCATTGCTCTTTTGCCGTTTTCGGATCATTGTTCTTTGAATGATATTTTCGGATCATTGTTCATTGAATGACGCTTTTTCATTGTTGTTCTTTGAATGATGTTTTCTGATTTGTGATGTTTTCGGATCATTCTTTAATGAATGACGCTTTCTGATCATTGTTGTTCTTTGAATGACACTTTCTGATCATTTTTCTTTGAATGACACTTTCTGATCACTGTTCTTTGAATGACGATTTTCGGATCATAGTTCATTGAGTGACGCTTTCTGATCATTGTTGTTCTTTGAATAACGCTTTCTGATCATTGTTCTTTCAATGACGTTTTCGGATCATTGTTCATTGAATGACGCTTTCTGATCATTGTGGTTCTTTGAATGACATTTGCTGATCGCTGTTCTTTGAATGATGTTTTCGGATCAGTGTTCATTGAATGACGTTTGCTGATCATTGTTGTACTTTGAATGACATTTCAGATCATTGTTCCTTGAATGACGTTTTCGGATCATTGTCCATTGAATGACGCTTGCTGATCATTGCTGTTCTTTGAATGGCACTTTCTGATCATTGGTCTTTGAATGATGTTTTTGCATCATTGTTCATTGATCATTGTTGTTGTTCTTTGAATGACCCTTTCTGATCGCTGTTTTTTGAATCGTTTTTGATCAGTCATTGAATTCTTTGATTGTTGTTTTTTGAATGACGATCATTTTTTTGAATGACGTTTTCAGATCATTGTTCTTTGAATGACGCTTTCTGATCATTGATGTTTTTGAATCATTGATCATTGTTGTTTTGAATGAACTTTCTGATCACTGTTCTTTGAATGACATTTTCGGATCATTGTTCTTTTTGAATGCCGTTTTCGGATCATTGTTCTTTCAATGACGTTTTCGGATCATTGTTCATTGAATGACGCTTTCTGATCATTGTTGTTCTTTGAATTCTTTGATCATAGTTTTTTTGAATGACGTTTTCGGATCATTGTTCATTGAATGACGCTTTCTGACCATTGTTGTTTTTGGCTGATCATTGTTCTTTGAATGATGCTTTCTGATCATTGTTGTCTTTGAATGACCTTTTCTGATCACTGTTCTTTGAATGACGTTTTCGGATCATTGTTCGGATCATTGTTGTTCTTTTGAATAACTTTCTGATCATTGCTCTTTGAATGCCGTTTTCGGATCATTGTTCTTTGAAAGACATTTTCGGATCATTGTTCCTTGAATGACGCTTTCTGATCATTTGTTCTTTGAATATAATTTTTGATCATTGCTCTTTGAATGCCGTTTTCGGATCATTGTTCTTTGAATGATTTTTGTTCATTGAATGAGCCTTTTGAATTGTTGTTCTTTTGTAACTTTCTGATTATTGTTGTTGTTTGAATGACTCTTTCTGATCATTGGTCTTTGAATGACTTTTTCGGAACATTGTTTATTGAATGACGCCTTCTGATCATTGTTGTTCCTTGAAAGACTTACTGATCATTGTTCTTTGAATGATGTTTTCGGATCATTGTTCATTGAATGACGCTTTCTGATCATTGTTGTTCTTTGAATGACACTTGCTGATCATTGTTTTTTGAATGACGTTTTCGGATCATTGTTCATTGAATGACGCTTTCTGATCATTGTTGATCTTTGACTGTAAATTTCTGGTCATTGTTGTTCTTTGAATTATATTTTCTGATCATTGTTGTTCTTTGAATGACACTTTCTGATCACTGTTCTTTGAATGACGTTTTCGAATCATTGCTCATTGAATTACGCTTTCTGATCATTGTTGTTCTTTGAATGTAACTTTCAGATCACAGCTCTTTGAATGACCCTTTCTGATCCTTGTTCTTTGAATGAAGGTTTTGGGTCGTTGTTCACTTTATGTTTTGCTTTCCTTCACATGCATTATTTAAAAACAAAATCTAACTTTTTCAGTCACTAAATAGTTTTTTAACCCAATGGGTGAATGTATATTTAATTCATTTATCGATCATCTTGGACTCATGTAACGTTGAAATGTTAAAATCATGAATGGAAACCTATTTGAAGAACCACAAAGGAATAGATATCCCTTTCAGAAATGACAACAACTAGTCTACAGGAATGTTTACTTACATTTATTTATTAGAAAGGGATTTCTTATTCTGATACAATGAGATACTATATACGTAATGAACTAAGAATGTATACATTATGACAGGTCAAACGCACACACATTCACACATACATGACACCCACCCACAGACACACACACCCATATATATGTATATATATATATATAACAGTTACACTCATACATGCATAATATATATAGAAAGAGAGACAGATGGCGAGAGAGAGAAGGAGAGAGAGAAGGAGATGGAGGTAGAGAGATGGGAGGAGGCTTATTGTGTGGCGTCGCTAACAGTGAAGTTGTAAAATTATTCGGTAATATATAAAATAATTCATGTCGACATTGTTTAGTAAGTGTTCAATGTTCATATGTCATAAGTCTGAGTTACTTTCAAAACGACGATCTAACATAAAATTTTTAGCATGAGAAAGTTGTGCGCCAATCGATGTTCACAGACATGCAAAAACAATTAAAATTTGTCAGTAGCCAAATAACGCGTTTGCATAATAAGGCTTGAATAGATAACCTTTCTTTTGTATCATGACAAAATAGTCAGAAAAATACCGTCGACAAGAACGCCCATCGTACATAAAACTTCCGGTGCTGCGTGAAATTGGTGAAATTAAAGAAATCTTTTATCTGGTACCGAAGTTGAATTTATTGTGCTTAACTGAAGAATAAAAAAAAATTGCGTCATGTAAGGAGAGTTTAGAAAAAAATGGTATAATAATGTTGGTTATATTGAAACAATTGAATAATGAGTAGAATGAAATTTGATTCATTTGATATCAATTTCATTGCTCTATCTTGTTTTATGGGATTGAAGACTTTACTTCTCAATGAACCCTTGTAATTTTGATGATAGTCTCATTATTTTATGTGTTTAAAACTTGATTTATAGGACTGAAAACTTTACTTATATCAATTGATGATATAAGTAAGGTGTTCAAACCTATAAAACAAGTTGCGTTGTTTTATTTCGTTGTGTTATTTGGCAGTATCTTCTCTACATTAATACCAATGTTATTTTTTTTAAATCTACGTAAGAACTTTTTACTCGAGTATAATGTTAATATTTACTCATGAATGTTTGGAATTGTATGAATTACATCAATCTGAAACTAGATTTGAAATCGTTCACTGAATAATTATGCGTTAATATATTGAACGTGTTATGGTAAAGAGGTAGGGTGTCTATTTGGCGCCAAATAAAACAGCGTAAAATCTAAGATTCCATTTTCGCCTGTGAACTGCTTGAAAGAAATGAAACCATTTTGTTTCATTCAATTCAATTCGTATCGCCAGAAATGCAATCAGATGGCAAAAGTCCTCGTTAAGTGCGTGAAGGAGTGTGTCTCCAAGAATAGCAGTAATATATCTTCATCAAATTAATTCAAAATCTAGATCAATCAGAAGAAAGCAACTTTTTAAATTTGTCAACATCAAACAAAAAAGGAAGTAAATAGTGATTCCTCATTTATTCAACAATTCTGCAGTTATTTCGACAAAAAAAGCAGTGCTTCTGTTTGTGATAACAGCGTTTCATTAAATATCAGATAAAATGTTTAAAACATAACTCTTCTCCAATCGTTTTTGTTTTCGCTTCTCGTTCTTCATTTGTTTACGTATACTGAGAATTCCATGGGCGGAGTGTGTAAGCAACGAGGAAGTCTTAATGACAATGGCAACAGAAAGAACACTAATACTCAAACACACGCACACACGCACACACACACACGCACGCACACACACACGCACACACACACACACACACACAGATGGCTGAAATTTCTTGGAAACATGAGGAGGAGCTTGTGTGACTGGGTAGCAGGACAGATGGCGGGAGGCTTGGAGAAATACTGCTAAAAGCCACATAAGATAGGAAGTTGTGGAAAGGTACAATCGCAGCCCACTGAAGAAGTAGAAACCAAACTGATTCTTCTAACACTACTGACTTCCATGTATTTCTTTAGCTCCCAACCTCGTCTATTTAAATCCCAACGGACTTGAATGGAATATATTGCAAACCCCACTACATTATTTCAACAAACTCACTTATATTTTGTGTTTTATCTAGATAGATATTCCCATGCAACGACTCCAGAATTTCATAGACCCCATGCTACGTCGCATAACTGCTGTTATTCAGGTAGCGTTATAAACTATTAAGAAGCTCTTTCAACTTTCATGCTGCAAGTGCCAGGATGTAGAATGTTTTTCTTTTTTACAACAGCGTAATTATTGTACGCCTACTGTTTCTTCGTTTCCCTTGTCTGTTGATCTTTCATTCTCAGAGAGGATTGTTTGTCAGAAAGATTTTTTTTTCATGAAACACTAGAATGAAATATCTTAATTGTGGAATTCGGATTAGGAACGAGTGATTGGAACGTCATTTTTGTGAATTTAGACATCCGTTTTTAATCTGTAATTTCCAAAGTGGTTACAAGATCAATAGGAAAAAAGACTTGGAATGTCATGGGTGTAAAATAGTTTCTCTGTCCTTGTTTTCCATGTCTCTGAGATTTCCTTTCTTATAATTAATACTTAAAATTCCAATTTGTTTTGTACAATAAAATCGAATACCAATAAATTTAGTTTTCAATGTTTTATCATTCACTTTTGCATTTACTTTACAAGCAAATTCGACTCTCAGAATATTACTAGTGCAGTGAGTTCGATCCTCATTATTTCCTTTTTGCTAGACTAAGTTAAGCCTTGTAAATATATAAGACGCATAGCATGGGGCTTTAATAATGGCCTATATAATTAATAAGTTTTTATAACTTTAACAATAGCAATAAGTTTGACTCACTGGCTTTCTCCTCATTTATGACCTCGTACAAAACTAGATTAAGCTTTGAAAGTACCTGTTCCATAGATTTTCAAAAAACCATATTACTTCATCTTTGCAAAGTTTAGTCAACTCCGACTCAATAATAGAGTGGGAGGAGTGGGCAAATTATATTGTGTCCATCCTCAAGAGGGAAACATAACATGTTACTTTCAAAATAGAATCCTTGTAACAAGCTTCGTTGATTCCATAGAAATCTTTTAAAGTGGAAGACGTAGATACAGACGAAAATGTGAAATAAAAAGACACTTCATAGAGGGAAAAGTAATGTACATGGCAAAGAATGGAGAATTGTGGTAAAGAAGAAGGCGAATATATAATTAGGAGAAAGCAATTGTGAAAAATGCAAAAAGAAGGCAAGAAGGATGAAAAGGAAAAGAGTAGAGTAAAAGAGGGAAAAAAGAAGAGGAAAAAGAAAAAAGTAACGAGTGAAAATTTGGATGAGAAAGAGAAGCAGCTATAGAAAACAAGGAAAATATAAAAGATGAATTATTATTATTAGTAGTAGTAGTAGTAATAGTAGTTTTAATAGTTGTAGTAGTAATAGAAGATTAATGATGAAAAAGCAAGACAACATTAGTAGAAGATTGATTTGAAGAAATAAAATGAAACAACCACACACACACACACACACGAACGGTTGCAGGAAAATATAAAAGTGATAAAATGGAAAAATAAATAATTTTGAAAGGGCACCAGAGACGGGAGAAACCTTGGCGACAGGTAAGGCTCCAAATTCGGACATTTGACAACAGAACTGGTATTTGAATAATATATGTAAACAAGATATGGAAAAGAGATCTGAAAAAGATAAATTGAATGACAGATGGATAATGCCATGCATATCTATGTGTATATATGTGTAGGCTGACTGATGGATGGGTGCATGAACGGATAAGGTCAATACAGAGATTTAGGAGTATATATAATTCGATTAATCACTCCAACTTAAGGCATAATGGTTATATATTTACAGTGAGGGAAACAGACAATGTTGCTATATATATATTGACAGATACGAAACAGTAATTTAGAATAATGGTGCAATATATATATATATATATATATATATATATATATATATATATATATATATATATATATTTATATCATTAAGTTCCATAATTTGCATATCTATCTAATTTCATATCATTTACATAGCATTTACCTAATTATCTATGAATGTATCTGTACGTTTCTCTAGCAACAAATACAGACGTCAGGGAAGAAAGAAAGCTAAAAAAAAATAAGAGAATACTGTAATTATTTAAGCTAAGCAAGTACTCTGATGAAACACGTATAGCGAGAACAAGCCAATCTTTTGGTTGCCTCAGACTGCTGTTTATCGGAGAAGGAAACACAAGGTAAACGCACTTAACTGAATCGTTGTCATGTGGAAAGTGAAATCTAGAAAGGGAGAAGTTGAATAGGGAGGTAATTAGATTAAAAAGTTGACAGAAGTACTGATAGAGTTACACCTTCATGTGGAAGAAAGCGAAAACGACGTGAAAAGAGAGATTGATACAACATGAGATATATATGAAAGGAGAACGACAGTTGAGAGGGAGAGAGAGAGAGAGAGAGAGAGAGAGAGAGAGAGAGAGAGAGAGTGAGAGAAAGAAAGAAAGAAAGAAAAAGGGGGAAAGAGGAATCTGCAGTTATCCAAGATACCATTAATAGAAAAAATGTTGATAATGAATAATGGTTTTATGAAATAATGGATTGTTAACCGCTTAAAACACCCAGCAAAATATAACTGTTTTCAATATACACGAACAATATTTTATTTATGTATGCTAGAATAATTGTCTCTCTTTCAAAAACACTTTTACAAATGTCAATATGTACACATTGATTTGAACGCATGAAATAAAACTGCAGAAATCTGTTTTATATATATATATATATATATATATATATATATATATATATATATGCGCGTGTGTGTGTATACATGTATGTATATGTGTGTGTACGTGCGAAAGAGAGAGAGAGAGAGAAAGGGAAAGAAAGTTAAAGAGAGACAGATTTCTGGATGTTAGTTTCATGTTTCACGTGTTCGCATAAAAGTGTATATGTTGACATCTATAAAGCGAGTATGTATATGTGCTAGTTAAAGTAAGAAAGACACAGCGAAAGAGAGAGAGAGACACACACAGAGCGAAAGAGAGAGAGAAAGAGATGGGGAGAGAGATAGAGAGAGATAGTGAGAGTGATAGGGAGACAACAAATGAGAGAGAGAGAGAGAAAAGAGTAGGAGATATCTTGAGAGAGCGATAGAGAGCGTCAAGGGAAGCGAGTGGAGAAGAATGAAGGTTGAGGGGATAATAAACACAAGATGGATGACAGACAGCATTTTATTTCGCATATTGATATGCCTCGTACATTGGGCAATGTGTGAACTTCAGGAAAATATTTAAAGCAATAGATCACAAATGGAAATGTTGGCAGTAAGAGATAAAGGCTGGGCCGTGACTAACGTCACATCAATCAATTTTCAAAGACCCCGCTCCGTCCCCGCCCGTACAAAAGTGGCTTCAGGCATATAATGTGCAGACGCGCTGGCTACAGGTGCAGTATTTGCGAGGCAGGAATGTTAGTTGTACAATTAGGGGGTACGACGCATTCAAATTCAGGCAAAGAGATAGAACTAGAAAATCTGGGCAAAAGGAGAGATTATGTATAGAATTCAAGGACGACCTAACTCACTGAATTAGTTTCCTATCAGCTCTTTTGACTGGCGTTCGATATTACGTATAAAACAGAAATTTTGAATGTTGATTTGCTAGGTAGGTAACGGTCTCCATTGGCAAGCTCGATGTAACACACTCACTCTAGTTTTTATCTGGCCTTGTGCCAAATTAAGGTAAGATTTTATTTTCATTCGTGGTGAGCGTGCTGACATTCAAAGACATCATGAGACACACTGAGTGATTGAAAGACGCCACCTTATCCTGAAGTTAACCTATTTAAAAAAAATTACCTTATTCCGACATAAAAATGCATCATACAAAATATCATTTATGGGAAAAATGCTTCTTGCGTAGGACAGTGCTCAGCTTGCTCTGACTGTTCGTTATTCTCTCTCTCTATGTGAGAGCGCGTGATAAGATGGTTAGCATTTCGATCTAATTTGCTCTTGAAATTGAAGTTGATTTTAGAAGAAGAGTTTTTATACCAAAGTAGCCAGATTAACAAATGACTCTACGTTTATCAAAGCCTATCTAGACAGAAAACATGGAAACCGAGGAAGCTCCAAGTACATTTAGGCCGACGCCTGACAACTCTTCAGTTGAGGCTTAGCCCTATATCACACGCCATTAGAAGTAAGTTCAATATACACTGACCTAATTATGACCAGGAATATGTCAGATTCCAATAAAGAAACCCGGTGAAAATGCATTATATTTATAATCTGATAGCGATTTGTCTCTGTTTTTATGTCTCACTCTCTTCGTTTCTATTACCTTTATGTCCGAAACTCTTTAGTCTGACGATTATCCTTCAAAGAGAGTTAATTCATTATTTGTGGTACAAAATTTCTATCTATCTATCTATCTATCTATCTATCTATCTATCTATCTATCTATCTATCTATCTATCTTTTTGTCCACAACTATGCTTATGTGTGCCGTTTTCATTCTGTTTTTAACTTTTTGTACATATGAAATCGCACATATGAAAAAATGATAGGCATTCATGGATATTAGTGCGCGTTTACGCATACACACGTGCGCGCACACACTCACATACATACACACACACACACACACACACACACACACACACACACACACACACACACACATATATATATATATATATATATATATATATATATATAACATCGGCGTATTAGCAAACCAAAAATCTACTCACCAACGCACCTGTCAGTGAAACAGCATAAAAATGGCTATAAATATCCATTACTTTCACTGCCAAAAACAATTCACAAGAAACCACTGCTAGCCTGCACTACACAAATTCCATTTTATGAGCATTTAGGAAATATTCACATACAATCTGATGGTTTGGCTCCAATGCTATTAAAATTTTTCAGCCTTGCATGACTTATTTATTAAAAACGCTTTAAACAATTTACAATTACTACCTTGACGATATAATTATATTAACTAATATGAAAGATAAAGTAAAAAATCACAAGTTTTGAAATATTTCAATTCTTAATTTCGCGTATGAATTCAATATAAATTACTTTTTAGACGTAATGATTGATTCAAATAATGGAAACTTCAAAACTTCCATCTGTAGCAAAACCAACCAACTTAAACAGATGTCCATTTAAGTGCAACTGTAAATACCAAGTAAATGACACAAAATAGCCATTAATTTAATACAGCACAGTTAATATCCTGTTATATTTGTTATAATGAACTCAAAAACATAAAGCAAACATTTATAAACAAACATTACGCAAACCACATAATTGATAAACAAATTAAACTAAGCTTAGAAAAAAATAAAAACGAAAAATAATATAAATAATAATAATGTAAACACATTAAAAGTCTTCAGAAACCAAGTACACCATATCCACAAAGTAAAGAAAATGATAAGAAATCTAATACATAGACACACATATCAGCTGAAGACAAAAAGAAACAGATTAAACACATCACTTAGGACAAATAACGAAAAACTTCCACCATAATTATCATCAGCATTACAAAAAAAAAAAAAACAAGCTTCAACAAACCAATATTGTTTATGAATTCGCTTCCTCCCTAAGTGAATTTCTCTAATAATGATAATAATAATAATAATAATAATAATTATTCAGACAAGACATACATTGGTTACCACACCGATGAACGTGCCATTTATCCAATAAGAGTTCAAGTGAACCGCATATCACCAATGTACATAAAATACAAAATAGAAATCAGACATATTTAACAATGACACAAAACAGTTAAATCACATAAACTGTAAAAAAACAAAAAAACAAAAAACAAAACAAAAAACAAAAAACAAAAACTACAGAATGTTGAGAACGTAGGGCATCGAAAACTAAAACTTTTAATCAAGCATCAAGAAGAGAAAACATAAATTGCTTGAAGAAATATATACAAGCTGTTTTCTCAACAGTATTTTTAGTTATGAATGTACAACTAGATTTGATGAACCTGTTGGCTGGGATAGATGTTATGACCTCTATGGAAATAGTCAACCAACACACCTTGGAAGTGGGGAGGTTGAGTAACATTTCAAGTTGGTATTACTAGCAATAGAATTATAGGCAATTTTAAAGTTAATGATGGCATCAAGATAAATTCCGAGAAAAATTTGATTTTTTGGACAAGCTGTTTTTTTTAAGCTACAGCTAAAAATTTTAAGCTAAAGTGCAGATTCATGCAAGACAATTGTGCATTAAATATGATGACTATTGCTCACTTTGTAAAAAAAAAGATATTTTAACGATGCCAAATGACATCCTTCCACCCCAAATAAAATTTTAATAAAAAACGTTTACTCTTTATTATTTGTAAATTGGAACCAGAGTCAATTTTGTCGATTATCATAGAGTCGATCAAATTTTGTGATAAATTCTGGAAATATTCCAAAATGTAATTTCTTACCTGAACAGTTTCTATAAAAAAGTATATACTTTTAATCAGTTCCAGGTCAGCTTTTGAAAAAATTATAATTTTAACAAAATATTTACAAGATAAAATGAAACATAATTAAAAAAATGATTAATATTTGGTCAAATTTCTGTGCGCATGCTGGATGAAATAAATAAAATATTCTAAACTTTATACAGGAAAAAGTAATTAATTTTCCTTTTGATTTGATTAAGTGCTTGTTATAGTAAGGTCAGAAAAAAACATTTTATGTATTTTATTTTATTTGTTATAGTAGGTCAGAAAAATACATTTTATGTTCCGGGTATATGCCTACTAAGTACAAATATAAATTTGCCCCCCCTCTCTCTATATATATATATATATATATATATATGCATACATACACATACGTACGTACATACATATATATATATATATATATATATATATATATATATATATATATATATATATATAAAACACGAAGATTGGCAAAAGCTTCGAATCCGATATCAAACATACTCATACATACACATTTTAATGTAAGCATGCTTTCTCGTTTCTATCTAGTGATATATACACGCAGATAAACAATAATGATGAATATATACATACATACATACATACATACATATATATATATATATATATATATATATATATATATATATATAATAATAATAAAACACCGCCTGCCAACAAGCATTCGAAGTTCATGTCATCTCAGACCTGTTCTCTCTTAAAGATGTTGGAATTGCACGTTTTCGATATTATTAATCTAATAAAATTCCTTCCTGATGATGCCTACGATTCAGCACGGGCAATCCCTTCTCCCCTGCATCTGACCGTCATCTTTTACACTGAACACTCCACACATATTCATCTTTACAGCTTCTCGACAGTTTTGGCAATATCTCCATTGCCCGGCGTTCTGTCGCTTCTTATGTTTGTGTCGTCTCATTCAAACTTCAGCTATCTCGTTTAGATCAACGATGGAGAAAGACGAAGTAGACATTTCGCCTTTCACTTGGAACAAATGTACACCTACGAATCAACTCTTAAACGAACGAAAGACATTAGATCTTTCGCGCTATACGAGTTGCTACCTGATCACGGCCCAACTTGATGACAACAATTTTACTCATCTGTGGGGTTATCATTAAGCTCGCAACGGGTGCGTTTTTAGAAGTGTCAAAATATGCATTATTTGATAAAGGAGTGGATGTCTGGAATGCAGTAGCACTGGCGAATTTCAAAGAACAACGCCGCCTTGTGATTGCAGGATACAAAATTAGAATAAAGCGAAAGTAAGGTAAAGTTTGGTATAAGTATTATGATTTAAATTACAAAATGGTGTTTGTCATATCACAACATGTTTCATTACAAGAATCGACGTAGCCATTCTGACCTGTGAATGGACATAAAACAGCAAAACGAAAGCGAGAGGTCCGGTGTCAAATTGAAAGTATATTTTAACAGAGTCACAAACACTGATGCTGAACGCTGTCGCATTGGGTTGGTAACGATGCAGGTCTGTTATATTATAAATTGATGGAAATTTAATTTGGGCTTTTATGTTCCTGAATAGGGAAAGAAGCAGATATGATATCGTATGTAGCGACGCATGCGCAACTACAATTTCGGTGAATTTGGCTCTACAGTATGTTTTTCATAGGGAGACCGGAACAATCCAATAAAGAAAAATGTCTTGTGACGGCTAAGGTAATCATTGTTGCCGATGCAATAACCATTTTAAACTTCGTACAATCGCAGAAATAACGATTTACTGGGAATTGGATTGTTGTTTAACGTTCAAACACGTTTGCTTTCTCCTTTCACAAAACAGACAGGAATTTATCGAAATCAAATATCTATTTGATTTTATGCTGTGTACTACATTATGTAGTTTATTTAGCATAAAATATATAATGTAATTTGCGGAATTAAAATCTATCTATCTATCTATCTATCTATCTATCTATCTATCTATCTATCTATCTAATACGAATCTCTGTAGTGCCATTTAATTAACTTTTGTCATTAGATTTCTACGCTACATTCTATGTAAAAATGAAAATTAATGATTAGGAATATGATAGCAAGTCGGATTTGATCATTTAAGAGCTACACAGAATACAGAATATAGAGCACAGTTATACAATTGTAGAATATGTTTTCTTTCTTTTCTCTCAAGATACTTTTGAATTTATAACAAAAATGAAACTAACATTTTTTACAAATCAAGATTTATATAAAGAAATGTTAGAAAAGAACAGGTAACCAATTTTGGGGCCCAAAACGTGCAAATTAGTTACAAAAGCAAAATTTCATTCAGAAAAGTGTTTCAACCTATACCAGTAATAAAAAAAAAATTCTTTGTCTTATCTTTATCTCCGGATCACACACACACACACACACACACACACACACACACACACACACACACACACACACACACACACACACACACAACAGTCAGGTTTTTCTTCCATCAAACATTCTAGATTTGGCGGCACCAAATCATTGTGTAGTTACCCTTCAAAGTACTTTTCTACCTGCAACAACGTTGAGTGGTATCTTCAGGGATTCTCCTAGAAGACTTTGCATACGATGAGTCACTATTCTGAAAGCTATATCGAATTGAATTATCAAGTGACTATAAAAAATCGATCACAGTAATAACAACTTTAGAGAGACTAAAAATTGATTAATATTCTTTCTTTCTTTCTATCTATCTATCTATCTATCTATCTATCTATCTATCTATCTATCTATCTATCCTAGAATCTGTTCATATCTATCTCAGAAGAAGGAGAATAATAATAAGAAGCTATACACATAACTATACATCATCGTAGTTATTCATTCATGTTTTACAAATGAGTTATTTATATAATTATTTAAATTATTCATAAATACAATTCGGATATTATATTCTATTTCACTCATACATTTCCAGACACTTGAGAAATATTTATTCTTTCTTTAAACTCAAGTAGTATAAACAGATTTTTGTTATGGAAAGCGCATTGATTATCTATCTATCTATCTATCTATCTATCTATCTATCTATCTATCTATCTATCTATCTATCAATCCCTCTGATTGATACCCGAAGTGTAGTGGCGATACACCTGTGTGCTAAAAATGCCAAATATAGGAGTAATAATATTAGTAGTTGCAGTATCAGCATCACTCCTTTTTAAAAAGCAACTGACGTTTTTTTCAATATAAAAACAGAGTACGAAAAATAGTATTAATTAAGAGAGAGAGAGAGAGAGAGAGAGAGAGAGAGGGGGGGGAGAGAGAGAGGGGGAGAGAGAGAGAGAGAGAGAGAGAGAGCATTTGACAGCAGTGGTGGAAAAGACAGTTTTGAACTGATATGAATTTCCAATGTTTAAATGAACCTCGTAGACATCCAGTCTGTTTTATAAGACTGAATGTGACGGATTTGAATTTTGTCTTGAAATACACTTGGTGAGTGAAGTAACGTTTTTCTATGTGCATTTGGAAGAGGTACCGCTATACATACATGAATTAAATAACAAACAGTTTTCTTGAATATATCTAATTAACGGGATTTAATATGCTTTGCCTCTTCGTTAATACATACACTTAGCAAATATACGAAAGAATACACGTACACACTCACATACACGCACGCACTCACACACTGCCGATAAGTATATGTTAATATATAAAGAGGATTTTTTTAAAAAAGTAGGTATCTGAAAACGGTAACCATATTCACCCTTGGTATAAAATTATAACAATCTAGTACAACCCTTATTTTAATGTCTTTGGTTTAGTTTTTTAAGTTAAATGGTTTTGATATGATAAGTTGTTCTAGACATATAAGTTTAAACCCTAAACAAAAGTTTGTCCACAAAACGAAACTTCTGTCAGATATCTTTGGACATGTAAGAATATTTAATAAAAATATAAAAAACTAAAGCTTTTTAAGGATGTTAAAAATCGAGTATTTTTCAAATACTAATACTGACATTTCTATACCAGGGATGAATCTGATTAGTACATAGAAATAATCTATTAGGTCATAAATGACAGGAAAACTAATTTGGATGCTGTATCTGATATACTTTGTAAATGAGAAGCTCTTAAAGCGGACAGCATCATTTGAATTTTGAAAATTTTCAGGTCTTTATAACAATCAAAATACATAACACATAAGGGGTTTATATTTTTGTAATCTACAATAAACATTAACTATTATCACCAAGTTTCAGATCTGTACCTGCAATATCATTGGAGCTATGGGCGTCAGAATTTCGTTGAAGTCTTTATTTAGCAAAACGCAAAAAATGCAGTGAAATTTCAAGACGCTGTGTTTTTAAAACTATTAAAGAAACATATCTAATATTTAGTATTTATCAATAATTTTGATCAAGGAAGATCTGTGAATTTTCCCAGGTTTTATTGAGAGGGTCACCTGTGGCCGTTGGTTTATTTGAGATGGAATGAACCACTTGCATAAACCTGATATAGCGTATTTATCACAAAAATGTAGCGGAATAGAAATAATTTGGTGATTTTAAATCAATTTTTCTGAAAATCACTGTAAAATTCATGTTTTCAGACATATATTTAGAAAGAGATTAATGTACATATATTACTTTTTAGATATTAATGCCGAATTCAAAAACAAACTTTCTTCAGATAAATGAAAATGATCACCATGAACAATGCAAGCGTTACAGTAACAATAAGCGGCATCTAGACGAGAACTTACAAGTTTCCAGGAAAAACACCAAAAGTATACGTCGTGAAATTTGATAAGAATTAAACTATTAAAGATTGTTATCAGATTGTTAAGAACTGCAGCTGAAAGTAAAGTAGTTTGAACAAAGGATTAAAAAATGCTGAGAGGAAAAGTGTTTAAAGCAAAATTAGCAGAAGGAATATGGAAGATGCTAGAATTTCTTCGGCACTTGAAACTACAATTGACTAACACAAACATTTATCAGTTGAAGAGCTTTAAGTATTTTGAAAAAAGTGATTAATCAAAGTTTTACTTTCAATATTTGATTGAACAAGAAGAGGAAAAACATTCAAAATTGAAAATCGGATGAATATGGTGTTATCGTGTGAATAGAGAAGTGAAATTAAAAGAATTATCCGAATCGAAAATCTTATTATTTCTCCAGGTTTTAAATAAACCCAGTGAAGTTGCTTTTTTTGCCAAGACACTGTAACTGAATTGAAATGAAGTTTTTCAAGACAATTTACGTTCTCTGATATAAAGTTAAATGGGAAATTTGTGGAAGATATTGAAATAAACTCAGGAATAAAATTGTCAGCAACTAATAAAATGTTTCCAGACTCAGAGAAATCTTTGTCTGTCAATAAAATATTGAAATTTCGAAATTTTTAACATAATTTGACAGCATATATAATATTATATTATCAAAGAGCCATTTTTCTCTGTTGACTACTCTCTCTCTCTCTCTCTCTCTCTTACACACACACACACACACACACATATATATATATATATATATATATATATATATAGATATATATATACATACACGAAGTGAAGTTGAAAGTTCCCGGTTCGACCAAAATGGCCGTATACGAAAATAATCTTAGGTTAATTTGGTCATGTAGTTATTTAAACTTGGCCTGAAGATCTCATTGAACAGTTAAACCAGCAGTGTTGACACATCTATAGAACTACATCTTACATTATATGTCACTTTATGTTTTATCGGTATATAATAGAAATGTTCATTGGAATCTGAAGGTTTAATTTCTGAATAACAACAACAGACATCTGCGCAGATAAAAGGGAATTCATTTTGCATCTTTGCAAACAAATGACTATTTATATGAAATGTACTGAATTTCGAAGCCTCAAATTGATAAGCACGCTGTGAGATGGACGCATTACTCAAATGCGCGCGAGTGCACACATACATACATACGTAAACATACATATATATAAACACACACACACACACACATATATATATATATATATATATATATATATATATATATATATATATATATATATATATATATATATATATAATTGACTGAAACTTTTATTGGCAATATGTTTCTTCAGTTTATGGAGAATTAAAAATTTTAAATATTGCTGCAGTATAAACAAGAAAAGTATTTTTTTTTGTAACGTTTTCTTGTGCTATTTATATATATTTTAATTGCCCACCTAAAAGGTGGGGCAATCAGCCAGAAAAACGTATCAGAACAAATCAATAGTCACAGAAGAAAAGTATAAACAAGAAAAGTATATATTTTTTTTCTTAACGTATAAATGTTTGAAAGAATTCAAGAGTGAAAAATAATCTTGCAAATAAATGGCATGAATAAGAATCCGTTGCTCAGCCAGAAGAGAACGTCATCAGAAGAGAACGTCACCAGAAGAGAACGTCATCAGAAGAGAACGTCATCAGAAGAGGACGTCATCAGAAGAGAACGTCACCAGAAGAGAACGTCATCAGAAGAGAACGTCATCAGAAGAGGACGTCATCAGAAGAGAACGTCATCAGAAGAGAACGTCATCAGAAGAGGACGTCATCAGAAGAGAACGTCATCAGAATAGAACGTCATCTTCTAAGAATCCGTTGAAAATTTTCCACATCTTGAAATTACGTATATTAAGCATAACTTCATAAAGCCGCTTAAGTGAATGCAGCTACAGAGTAGAACTACTAAGCCCTCGTAAATTACCCCCACCCACTTTCTAAAGGCTAATCATTTGAAATCTGGTTTAGCATTTCAAATACCTAGTTCATTCTAGAAGAATATACAGTGGTCTTATGAAATAAAACTAGAATTTTAGGGCATAGTGGCAAGAAATTTGTTTGGAGATGTCGAGGTGAAGCTTTAAATTCAATGAACGCCATCTCTATATCAAAGAATGATGGAACGTATAGAAATGCTTTGAAGATCTTCTCTGTAAAAGAACTTTGGTAATAGTTTCATTGGTAAGTATTCATAGTATCATGAGAATAAGAGGATTATTGGGAAATAATGAATGCCAATTCTGAAACTGCAACGTGGATGAAGCTGGTTGGATGACAATAACAATAAACATAATCATACTTTAAATTTAGTTAATATCTTCAGAATGAGATTCTGAAAATTTTTTACATTGGCTTTCTTCAGAAATCTAATTGAAAAGTATTGGGATGAATTGAAATACGTATAGAAGCAAGAAAAGCTAATAATCTGCAACTACATGAAGATTATGCACATGAAGTATTGTTACGAACCAAGATTATAGAGCCTAGTCTGCCCTGCAATTTAACTCATAGCTGGGGACAGGAGAGATGTATTCATATCTTTTTCAAGAGTATTTCTGTTTAAGTGAATGTGACGAACTCTACTGGAATACAAACTCGGCTGTCTGATTTCCCATTCCAAGCAGCTATACATTACACAAGCAAATTTAGTAAGAGCTCACCGAAATAGATTAGAAAAATAGTACCTTAGTATTTAGAAAACTTTCTGACTATTTGCAATAAAATAATATAAAATTAGACTTTGCCAAATTTCAATCAGCAATGTATATATATATATATATATATGTGTGTGTGCGTGTGCGCGCATGTGTGTGCGTGCGTGCGTCTGTGCGTGTGTGTGTATACGTGTGTGTGTGTGTGTATTCACTAAAACAGGAGTAAAATTATGTAAAAAAGAGAATGAATGTGTTCATTGCGTTAGGAATTGTTCTTAATTTTTTTTTGTTTATAAACATTGATTACATGAAGAAAACTAGACAGTCATCGCACCAATGAAATTGGTTTGTTATAATTTTAACATGTATTCAGATGTGTTTGGCATTTCTTTCTTTAAACAAATCATAAAAACATGAGTTTGCACAGATGTAGAGTCTATATGAACAATTCCAACATGTGTTATCTTAATACAAAGGTATCAAATCTAAACCGGTTTTGACTGTGTTCCTTTGTTTGATTATGTCTGCTAACAATTAATATTATCAATAAATATCATCATCTCGTGTTTATTTAATTTCGTATTGCTTTTTTTTCCAATTTCGTAAAAATATGTGCTTAATTCACTAAAATTCTACAAGTATTATATATTTTATCCCTTCTTACTACCTTTTTATCATATTCATAACTCATATCAGTAAAAGTTTCAGGATATAATTATATTTATATGAGAAGTATATTTTAATTTCGGCTTCAAATATCTATACTTATTATCTGTTCCTATCTTATATAATATCTATCCTTATTAATTGTATTTATCTTATTTAATATTAGGCATCTCCACTATTTCGGCATGGGTTATTATTTCTATTAATTAAACAATTCTGGTGTATTTCAGATAGAAACTACATACATTTGATTGTCAAATTTAATTTCAAATTTTTAAATTTTCTTAAAAACGGCCATTTTCTTAATTTTAAGAAATTTGTAAACAAACACAAATTTATCGATTTTTAAAATATTTAAAAAATTTCTGCCACGTTATTTTAGTAAAATTAAAAAAAATTAAAGTTAAAGTAATCTGATTTGAAAGAAATCTTTCTTACTTATAGCATAAAAAAATAATAGACAACCAAATATTAACGATGGGTCCTGTTCATCTGATCCAACTATTGATGGATTGTTGATGACAGCAACTACTGATGACCATAAATGACATAATTTTTAAGTCTGAGTTTTTAAAAAAATTATTCTATTTGAGTATGACACACACTAATGGAAATACAATAAAATAAAATTCTTTAGTGAAATAGTAAATGAAAAAAAGAAAAATTACTTTAAAATTTAAAAGTTTACACTTTTTAAAGCTGAACGGAAAATACAACCTGTAAGAAAACGAAATGTTATGAAAAGGCCACGTAAAGGGACAAAACCCTTAGATCACGTGACCTTGTTATAATAATGGCAATTTCTGTATATCATACATGGAAATAAGGAATGTATTAAGTAAAAAAATACAACATAAAAAAGTATTTTTAAAAAAGTAGCGCAACTAAATTTATTAAACTTAGCAATTTTGGACTCGTAAATTTTTTTCCACTTAATTACTACATCACCTCGAGGAACCAGCCTAATACAGAGCTTTACACGATTTTAAACTATTATAAATTATTATAATTAAAATTTCTTAAAAAACGAAAAAATTCTGATAAAAATTAATTATTCATCAGAAAAAAAATTATTTCTTCAGACAATAATGTCCTTAATATTACTTATTTACAAAAGCAATTAAAAGCTTTTCTAATTAAGTAATATCATAGTTTTATTGGATTCATTATTTTTCAATTCAGAGCAGATTTTCAGTTAGATAGCTCAAATTTAAAAAAAAAAGTAGGTTATTTACCATCTTCGAAGACTCCTACTTTTAACAAAAAAAAAATTCAGAAACCAAAAAGGTTTTGGGCGAAATTTCATTAAATTAAGTAAATGTTGGGTAACATATTTTTGAAAAATATATTTTTTACCAAAATTTTCTAAAAAAAATATTTCAAAAATAATTTCATTTATTTGTGAATAAGTCCTGAAAATTTCATTAAAATCGGACAATTACTTGATTTTTACAAGAATTTCCAAATCAATATGTTTGCAACGGAAAAAATCGCAAAAAAAAAAGTTATTTTCTGTGACGCTGCATAAGTCATATATAAAAGATATAAGTCAAATATATAATTGATTAAAACACTAACTCATATACCTGAATAATTATACAAAAACCAAATGATTGGATAACTACCAGACATAACTAATTTCTACTAAACATACACATACTGAATACATTATCATCTGAATCTCACATAGACAATCTATAATTTTGATAAACTTACGTTTGGAACTCCGAAAAAACGCGTCGTCTTTCCTTGACTTCAGAACGCCATAAATTATACTAACATTGATTAACAAGTTAAATGCATATGAAGCATGATTAATGAAACAAAGCAAAAATCAAATACCAGAATTTCTTTTATCTTTTTTCTCCATATCTTATTCCCTGATGAAGATTTAAGAAAAGTGAAGCATATCAGATTGATGAACGTTTCCTATATGTTCTTTATCCTATGATATATATATATATATATATATATATATATATATATATATATATATATATATATATATCAAAGGATTGGTGTAGACTGAATAAAATTCCAATAACCAAAAACGCTATTCTTAAAAGAGTGCTCAAAACAGAGTAGAGTAAATATTATTAATTATTAAAAAATTATGACATAAACATGTTATAACATCACTACAAAAATAGCCATTTTGTTTCAACACTTCTGGTGTGTGATGGTGTTGAATGTAGAATAAAAAGTTTATTATCCCTATACTCTTTATTTTACATTTAACACGATCCCACGAGAAAGACACCAGAAATGTTGAAACAAAATGGCTTTTTTGTACTAATGTTATAAATTGTTTATGTTATAATTTTTGAGTAAATAATAATAAATATATATACATACACACAGTGTTGGGGAAAAGAAATATTCCTACACTATGATGTTTTTTAATATAGTTATATTTTATAAAAGAATTTTATAATCTATATATTTGTATACCATAGCATAATGCTGCAATACGCAAAAAACAAAAAAACAAAACAACCCCCCCCAAAAAAAACAACAAAAAACTCAGAAAAATTTGTTGTTAATCAAATTATGTAAAATCTAAATATTTGGAGACGAAAAAAGTATTCGTATACGATTATAATACCTGTTTACCGTAATTCCCTATGTATATTACGCATTTTTTCTAAAAGTTAATAAGCAAAATTAGTGGTCCGTATTATGTACAGCTAGAAAAATATTTTAACAATTGCCGTTTCATAGGTCGACTTCAGTTGCAAAACATACACAAACACCACAAACATACGACAATTTGACACTAGGATTCGGCGATTGCGACCCCATAAGGATGTCAAATACTATCATATGTACCTAACAATACTTAAAAATGTAAAATAAAATAATAATTATCATAAAACTAAATTAGAATAATATTATTCTATATTTAATAAAGTAGGAAACGCTGGCCTTAATGAAATTGGAGAGATACAATTTATAGGGTGTGATTACCAAACAAATGGTGCATATTATGCGTGAGTAGAAGCATTTTCCCATACTTTCAGCACAATTTTTAGGGTGCGTATTATGGATGAAGGCCTATTAGACATAGGTAATTACGGTAATATTTTGTAGCGTATCCCTTACTCAATTCAACAGCAATCAGTCTCTGTATCTTTTTTAATCAATGATTTGCAAGTTTGGTATTTTACTCCATTCTTCTTTGCATATTTTCTTTAGGTCCAGGATATTTTTCAGAGCTCCCTTATTAACTTGAATTTTTAATAAACACCACAAATTCTCTATTGGCTTCGAGTCTAGATACTGTGATGGCCATTCGAGTGTATTGACATTGTTTTCAATAAGCCATTCTTTTCGTAGATTTAGCTGTATGTTTTTGGGTCATTATCTTGTTGCAAAACACATTCATTTGGAAGGCCAAGCTTTCCTACTGACCCCAACAAATTAGAGTCCAAAACATCTTGGTATATTTTTGAATTCATTCTACCATCTATTATCTCTAAATTACTCGTATTATTAGCAGAAGAACATCCCCAAACCATGATATTGCCACCACCAAATTTCACCGTTGGGAGTGTGTTCTTCGGTGCAAAGGCTGTGCCATCTATTCTACAAACGTGAACCCTTAATTACGCCCAAACAGTTCCATTTTTGTTTCATCTGTCCATAAAACACTTTCCCAGAATGATTCAGGTTTATTCTTATGCTCATGAACAAATTTTAACCAGGCATCCTATGTTTCTTCAATAGAAGTGAAGTTTTTTTTTTTTTTTTTTTTGAGAATACGATCTTAGTTGACTTCTGTGAAGGCCATTGCTTATTGTTCCTTCGTAACAACAATACCTGATATTTTTTAATTCTTCTTGTATTTCGCTTCGAGTAGTCATTGGATTTTCTTGAATTTTGCACTGAATTCTTCTCATTGGTTTAGGAGAAATCTTGCCTGGTATAACAGATCCGACTTGTTCTCAGGAGTTTTCATCATTTTATACTTAGCAAAAACAGAACTAATAGTAGTAAATGGTATATTCAGAGTATCTGCAAGTTCTTTGCTTTTCTTCATGATGATAATTATTGTGTATGACTTGTGAGCGGAGATAACCTTACATAAGAAATGAATTGGGGAATGTTCTAGATTGTTCCGGTAATTGGAAGAATCTAACAAAATCTTACAAAGAATTATGTAAATAAAGGTAATTTAAGCCTTTTGATATTAAAGACATATTTTGTATGAATACTTTTTTCGCCTCGAAATTTAAAAAATAACGCATAATTTCATTTATTATAAATGAATTATTTTAAAATGATTTATAACAGAGTTTTCTAATTGTTTTTGCATATTGCAGCATTATGCAATGTTGTAGAAATATTGCATGCATTTTAAGTTTTTTATAAGTTATAACTATGTAAATTAAAAAAATTCATGATGTACGAATATTCATTTCCCCCCACTGTATTTATGAGAAATTGAAAAAGAATTAGCAGTAACTGTACTATTTATGTATTTGTCTACTATGATGAACGATTTACGAGTTGCATAATAAAATCCCACACAATCAAATCAGATATTGTAAAATAACAGATATTATTGAGTGAAAATATTTCCTAAAAGTTTTACCGATATCAGTTACGAACTTGATCATAAAAACTGACGTAATGTGTACATATCACCTGCCTTAGAAAGAGTGTATTAGCAAGTTATTCACATTGATCGTTCATTTGGCGAATTATTCATGGTCTTATATATCCCTCTCCATCTCTATCCTGTTCTCGCTCGCTACTTTAATTCTTTCTCTAAATATCGTCTGTTTATTGGCAAAGAAAATTTTGCATTTGGAATGTGTTCGAGTGCCGATTTTATAAGCAGACATTTAGCTGAATAGCACATGTATACGTCTATGTAACTGGGCGCATGCTTGTGTCAGCGTACACACCTATTTACACAAACATACACATTTAAATTAACTTCTTTTCTTTATATACTTCTTTATATATATATATATATATATATATGAATGGATGAAATCTTTTCATATTGTCAGATATTTTATTTATATTTGAATTTTTACGCATGAACACACATGCACACACACATCATATACACATTTGTGTGTGTGTGTGTGTGTGTGTGTGTGTGTGTGTGTGTGTGTGTGTGTGTGTGTGTGTGTGTGCATGTTGTGGTGTATTTGGGAGGTGTTTTTAATTTATACAAGTTCTATAATATATAGAATATATATTTATGGACATTTTTCTGATTTATGGAGAAAATGTAAATGTAAAATTTGACTGAACATGTGAAAACGCAATATTTGTTAAAAAGTAAAACTGATATGAAAAACACAAAAACAATACATGCATATCAACAAAATTATTTCATAGTGGCTTATAAATGTCGAAAGTACTCAGATAATTTATCAAATTTTTATCGGAATCCAGGAAAATGATCTGAAATATAGAAAAATAAAATATGTAATAAGAACTTTCTTTGGTCATTAACCATATACGTATATTCTTTGTGCTAGTTGGTTCTAGCTAACTTGAACTCGAGTAATCAAAAGACATTCAAACAAATTCGAATAGTGAGGTAACATAATCATCATTGCAGCCTGTCTTGATAACATCTTGGTGTTTAAGTTGCATTATTGTTATGCAAGTTGGTTAATTATTCCTGTGTATTTTTCAGTCCGTGTAAAAGACGTGATTTTCAAATTTGGTTAAATTGGATTTGTATGCCTGCTTTCATGGGCAAGTAAACCATTCCAATTTAAACTTCTACATTACTTGATATAATCTATCTATCTATCTATCTATCTATCTATCTATCTATCTATCTATCTAATGCTAATTTTCACGTAAATATGACATAAACGGTTAGTCAAACGCTTACTGTTTTGATAAATAAATGGTGTTTCCCAATGTTTGAAACAAAATGATTGGGCACAAATCAAGGACCAGAAATGGTAGAGTAAGTTACATTTATTGAAAGGTAAAAGGATAACATTTTAGGATTAGCAACCATTTAGTCTCAGACATGAAGTAAAATGTCAAGAGGAGCCTTAGAATACATGATCTAGATGACCGCCATTCAGTTAAAAGCATGCATCATGTAAAGTTTTTGATAACACGTGTGCACATTCCTCCTGGGTGATAGCTTGAATCTTCTCAGTGATGGTTGCCTTCAATGCGTCTATGGTGCTAGGGTTTCCATGGTAGATGTCGTCCTTAAAGAACCCTAAGAGGAAGAAATCTGGCGAGTGGGGTGCTCATTCCACTTCAGCTTTGCGGCTGATGGGACGATCCACAGACTTTTCATGGAGCCATGCCATGGTAACATTAGCAAATGTTCCGCCTCATCAAGATCTTTACGTCCCTCGTTTGTCATTGTTACTGCGTTACTCCGAACATCTACAAAGAAAAATGGTCCAATTTTTTTTAATGCAGATGGCGTCCAATGACTGAGTGAGGGTTCTTGCTTTCCTCAAATACCCAGTTCTTGGAGTTAACATGACCATTCAAGAGGAAGTGGGTTTCATCTGAAAATCATTCAAGAATTCCTCGCCATTGTCGATCTTTTGCAAAAACCACTGGCACATGGCTATTCTCTTTTCCATGTCGGCCTGGATCCAGTAGGGATAAAGTTTGAGACCCTTAATCCGAATACGCCGAACAGAATATACATAGAATCCAAGTTCTTGGCTCCTCCATCGCGAAAGATCTGGACGACCTTTGGCCGGCTGACTCTTGAGCCCTGGTGATTGTTATCGGAGACCCAGATGGTGAGGAGCCCGTTGTCCTACGATCTTCACAAGTACCATGAGCTTCAAAGTTCTTGGTCAACTTGAAAATCTGGCTCTTGTTTGTAAATGTATTGAAACTGAACTTCCTTCTGTATCTTGCTTGAACAAGTTTGAGAGACTTAGTTTCGTAATATGTCTTCACACCAAGCTCCATTGTCCAAAATATGATTTCACTGTATTTGGTTGAATAGATCAAAATGTTAACTATTTCCCCAGCAATAATCTGAAAAGAGAAAGAGAATAAAGTCAACAGAAAATCTCAGAGGCCGCTGCTTTGTTTCAACAACTGCGAACACCCTGTATAGTTTGGCGAATAAAAAGTATTCAATGTACTTCTGAAAAATAGGAAATACAGATGAATTTAAATTTTTATCTAAAATATAGATGGTAAAACAATTTAAATCTTTCTGAGGTTTCATCTATAGATGCATTAACAGGTGGAATTTTTTCTATTTTTGTCCTAACATACGGTTATATATACTGTTGGTGGCGAAATTTTACCTGTCTATATTTCTGAGATGAGGCATTTTAACTATTTACACTATTTACATTGTTCGGTCTGTTTTTCTGATATTTGTTTTCATATTCACGACGCTTCGACCGTTGTACGGTCCGGCCTTCGTCAGGCTATTGAAATTTCGAACCGAACCCTTTATTTCATCCACCGAGGTAGATTGCCCTAGTGCCACGTATTCCTCTTCCGGATATCTCAGTTATCTAATTATAATATTTGGGGACTTTTTTAACAATTCAAAGAAAATCTTACCAATTTTGGGCTTTACTTCCAGATTAAAGTGGGCATTAAATTTCATTTTAATAATCTAATATTTTGTTTTCCTTCTCAACCCTGTCGCACGGTTCAACATTTCTAAAAATTCAATTTGATTTTGTGTCCTTCTTCATTCTTTATCGTATTCACTTTTAATTTTGTAAAACATTTTTATATATGAAAAATGTCTAGATAATCTATATTCAATTCCTCTCCTTATTTGTTTGATAATCGCTCTTGGTTGATTCAGTCACTCCTTAGCATAAAGTGCTACTTGGTTTTATGTAAGAGGAGAGAGTTTTATTTCTGATTGAGTTATTTAAAATCATTTCAATTAATCTCGAACTCAATACTGAAACTGAGTTCTTTAAATAATTTAAATAGTTACTTTTATAAAATGATATCTTTCTCCTATTATATTTTTCTTCTTTCATCCATCCATGTTTGCAAAGTCATTATCAAAATCTTTTTATTGTCAGTATGGTAGACAAGTTGGCTACATACTGTTTTGTGAGAACTCGAGAATTCAAATTAATTAAATTAAATTATACGTGTATCGTGTAAGTGACATCAAGTATAAAACGGTTTATTAGATCTCGACTGCACCGGAAAAGTATGTATCAAATATTTATACGTATTATTATTGTTATTTAATACTTATATTAAATATTTTATACACACTTTAAATACCGTCTTTGTAAAATAATAGTTTCAATTATTTTCAGTATTTCCTTAAGAATTATCTAATAAAATCAAAATAAACCTCTCAATACCGATTAACAAATTCATAAGGATTTGTTGTTTTGACATTTAGCAATAGGTTTTAAAAATGGGTTCTATGGGTTCTTCTATCAGTTATGTTTTAGACTACCTCTTTAGAATTCTTAGAAAGCAGCCCATTTCAAAATAAAACTCCAAAATGCTGAATGTTTTAGCGATATAGATGACACACAAAAGTCGAAACCAAAATTGAATGCACTTATCAAAATTAAATAAACATCACTTTACTTTTCTTGATATCTTGTAATTTCGAACTGACGCCAATTTAAAAATAAAAGTTTACTGTAAGTCATCAAATAAAAAAACCTCATGAATGTTACTAACATCTTAATGATAAAATCTGGAATAACTATAGGTTTTTATCTAAGAAACCCGAATGTCTACTTGATGAAGAAAAATAAATTGAAAGTATTTTGAAATCGTCCTTGTCCCAGTTGTTTCATATAAAATTCCAAAAGAAAAATACACAGAAGTAAAAAAGAAGATTCTGCAACCGCTATAAAAGTCCATAACAAATTATTGTGAGACCGGAAACTACATACACAATAGACTCTTCCAGGCCTATATTAAGTAGGCGACATAGCACTCTAGAGAGTGACAGAGAGTGACATAGAGAGAGACAATGAGAGCCGCGTACGACTAGCAATATTGGACACTAACATATAGTAAGCTCCGCTTACACTATCTCTGTAACCTGTTGTTAATATATCTTTCTTACATCTAATCCGTGTTCCGTGTTTTACTTCTGTGGTCCCAACTTTGGCCCCACATCACTAATGAACGAATATTTTATTGTATCGAATAAGTTGTTGCACATCCAGATAGAAAGTTTCTTCATGTTTTCGTTTTATTTTTGCTTGAGAGCTTTTGATCATCTTGAGCATCATTAGGAAGTATCGTAAACAAGAGATTTGTTTGTTTCAGTCTTTCATATTTGAAACGCTGGATTGCATACGCGCCTTGCTACGTGTCACACACGTTTTTCGTAAGAAAATGATTGATTGTAGAGAAACATGATTCATTTCAGTATTACTAAATGATCATGAGCGCCATCTTTTGGCTTTTTTCTTCTATATTTTGGATAGGTTTCCTTCCCATGTTCAAACTAAAATTTAATTTAAATCAAAGGGAAAACATTTTCAGTGGGTGGTTTGTTCAAAAAAGTATGATCTGACCTCTTTGCTATATATTTGATGCAATAATTGATTTAATGAATTGATAAACAGACTTCAACATTGATATGACAGTTGAATTGTCGCAACAAATATGTATTGTAAGGCACTACGCACTAATTGGTGATTTCTTGCTAAACTTGACATCCATATTGACTCATTTTGATTTGTGGCCTCCATCTTCTGGTTTTCTTCTTCTATATCTTGGATAGAAGTCATTCCCTTTTTGAAATTTAAATTTAATTTAAATCAAAAGGAAAAAAATTCAATGGTGGGATGGTTGTGCTCCAGGGACCCCTTTTTGATCAAAATGAAATATACTTATCCAAGTACCCTAGGAGTCATTACCTTGTTCAAATTTAAATTTAATTTAAATCAAAGGGAGAACATTTTCAGTGTGTAGTGTGTGTGTATGTGAAGGTTGACCCCACAAGGATCCCCTCTGATCAAAATGATCTTGCAAATGTGACCTCCATCTTCTGGCTTTCTCCTTTTATATTTTGGATAGGAGTGATTCCTTTGTTCAAATTAAAACTTAATTTAAATCAAAGGGAAAAATCAGTGGGTGGTTTATTCCCCCACCCATGTAACTCTTTGATCAAAATGAAATAGACTTATCCAAATACCTTAGGCGTCGCCCCCTTGTTCAGATTTAAATTTAACTTATATCTAAGGGAAAAAAAATCAGTGGGGCTAGTGTGCCATCGGAAAACCCCCTTTGATCTAAATAAAATATACTTTAAATATAAAATATACACCCTGAGTATTGCAGTTTCAGAATATATGTGGTTATATATATATATATATATATATATATATATATATATATATATATATATATATATATATATATGTGCTCAAACACACAAACACATTCACACATACACGCCCCCATAACCACACGCACGCACACGTAGACACAGATATGAAATAAAGTAGAGTAAATAACTAAAATAAACCAAATCGATGAAATATGTATAAGCAAACTATAAATCGTCTGACCTCCAATGAATCTTTTCTACAAAGACAAAACAAAAATGATTGTTTTCCTTGAATATTGAACTGTATATTGAATTGTGCATTGATATTGTGGGATGTCTGGCTAATCCTGGCCTATTTCTACATACTTTATTCTAGTTACCACCAATGATAAAAATTAGCATACATTGATGAAAAAATGATACAAACTTAATAATAACAAAATTTTATCATCAAAATCTTTATGCTAATATTAAGAAAGAAGACCAAAGAATTTTTGATTATTAAATTATATATTTGATCATTTTTAGAACGCTTGAAATTTCGGTTAAAATTCATTTTTTTTTTCATCAGCGCGGTGGCCAAAGATTAGTATAAGAAATATAAGAAATTTTAGCAACTGTGTTGAAATTGATACGGATATTTTTGCAAAAATCAAATAATTGTCGGATTTTAATGAAACTTCCGGGACATTCACAAATTAATTAAATTATTTTAGAGGAGTTTTTTTTTTAGAAAGTCTTGGTAAAAATATTTTTTTACGTTACCCCAACACTTATCTAATTTTATGAAATTTTCATGAATTAAATTTTGTACCACTTAATGTTCTTGTTAGTTAAAAGCAGAAATCCTTGGAGAATTTATCTCGTCAATTTCTTTTTGTAAACCAGGACCCCCAGTTACAGAAATTTTGCTCTGAATCGTAAAATTAAAACAAATGCAATAAATAAGACATTATTTAATAAGAAAAACTTTTAAATGCTTTCATGAATAAGATATATTGTCTTAAGATAATGTTTTTAGATGAATAATGAATTTTTACAATAATTGTTTTCATTTTTTATAAAATTTAATTATAATAATTTATAAAGTTTTAAATCTTTTAAAATGTTAGGTGATATTGTTATTAAGTAAAAACTATAATTACTCATGATAAATGGAAAAGTTTTTTTACAATTTATCGAACACCAATATTATAAGAAATATTTTGATTTTTTTGTCTGTATAAACGTGCCGATTTCTGTAAATACGGACATCCATAGAGTACATTATCAGAAAATGCGCGATAGATACAATAATTTAAAATATCAAAAATTCAATAAAACATTAGATTTTCCAAAAATTTTAAGATCATTGGGTAGTCAAAAATTCTATAAAAAGGCGTTCACGCTATATTCTTCAAGTAAATTTTACAGATAATGTAATCAAAAAAAATTTGATATACTTCCATCTGTCATTCACGCTGTCAGCCTGTCAACACCTAAAATAAACAGCTGCCGTCGTGTTAGATAATGCTATTCTGTGATATTTTAAATAAAAAGTAATATTTGTTTCAAATCAGATTAATCAAACTTTAAATTAGCTAATATTTCTCAAATAAAATTTCAGGGAAGTATATTTTATTTCTGAAAGATTTCTTTATAAAGAGAAATACATTGTGATGAAAGATGTCCAAAGATGGCGCTAAAATCAGCTATTTTAGTAATTTCAAAACGAAAACTCCTACCGGTCAATTTAAATTAGTTTTGAAATATAGCATTGCATTTTACTCATTATAAATATTAAATTTAATCTATTAGCTTGAAATTACAACTAAAATAAAAGTTTCAAGAAAGATTTTTCATTTTTAAAAATTAATTTTAAACCTTAGGTATCGCGAATCTGTTGAGATATCTGTTGAGATATAAATTTGTAGAAATTAATTCGACAAAAAGGATAAATCCAACTTTTCTCCCAACATTTTCTTTAGCTGCCTGGTAGTAAAAATCATTATCACTTGTTGAGGTGTTCATCTGAGAAAGGGAGAAGAGTAGCAAGCACCTACTAACAAAAGATTATATAAGCGTTTCTCTTGAATATCTACAGACCTCATATACGTCCTTAAATGGGAAGCTGTCCATTCTTTCGGAATAGGTTCTATATTTCTTATTACACATCAAATTGGGCATTATCCTGGAAAGGTACTCCCAAAACAAGCATTTTTCTGCTGGGTGCTCATCTCTGCCAGAGGCTTCACACAGATTACATTGTTCCATTGATGTTTATACTACCTCAATGGAAGGAGTATTATCCATTTCACTAATTACTAGTCTTTGATCCATAATTTTAATGATGTTAATGTCAACATCTGAATCTCGATTTAGCAAATTAAAAAATACTCCTACCGCTTTTCAATATTTTTCATAAATGTGGACACTTACTCACCATTACGATATCCAAGAGGAGTTACTGAAGCAGCTTTTGACATGTAAGCTTTTTTTTTTTTTAATAAAACCGTAAAATTAGCCAAAGAGTTTTACAAGAGCCTTTCTGTGGCTAATTCAACATCCACAGACTGTTCTTCATCATTTATCTTTCATGATTTTTATTGCCAACTCTAACTTTCTTTAATTTTCCTGAAACTTTTGTGAAATATTTTGCATTTTCATGTGAGAAATTTCTTTGAAGAAGTTCTTGTTGCATTTCAGCCTTAAGCTTAGTTTGCTAATTTACGCCAACATTAATGTCATCGCACCAGTCACGATATTCGGTATAAAATTTATACATTTGTTCTTGCAGGTCTCACCAAAAAGAAAAGAAATCCTGAATAAATGATAAAAAACCAATGAAAAAAAGTTCTTGCACGACAGGATCTTTTAGTTTTTAAACATAAACGGGCTAGGAAAAGTGCTAGTGTTAGATTTCGTGTGACTTTGATGAATAACCATATATATATATATATATATATATATATATATATATATATATATATATATATATATATATATATATATGTTGTTGATACAACTTACCAAAATCTAACCAAATAGCGAATCATCAGATCTTTTCCAAAGGCTTCGTAAACAGATACTTTTCAGCACACCATCAAACCCGTACTCACACAAGAACTGTCTCACACTTTTCTTTCTTTCTTTCTTTCTTTCTTTCTTTTCTTCTCTCTATATATATATATATATGTATGATAAGAAAGATAAAGAAAACATGGAGTTAGAATCCACAGTTCTTAGAATTTACTTTTTAAAAAGTGCTCAATACAAATATTATTAAAACTATTAAATTTCTTTTAAATTTATCTATTCGTTTCCTTTAAGAATTTTCCGTAGAAAAAAAATTTTTGAAAAATTCTTAAGAATAATCTTTACTTTCTTGAAGATTACTCTATGCCTACTTCACCAAATCTGAACTTTGGATTTCGCAACATTATGTTCGACACTGACATGTCTAGTGTGTCAGTGTATCAAGAAATGATTTTATAACCCACCTCCCTCCACCCTCTGACCTTATTTTTCATTTTTCAATTTTAGCATACATCTGACTTTTAATTGGTTAATCCAGACATGCCCACAAATATATATTTTAATTCTGACATTAGGTTCCCTCATTTTTAACTTTCAAAAGAGTTACGATTTGTTTTCAAATTTTACAAATAAATCATTTGTATTTAATTATCTACCATCGTCCGATGAGGAACCATTAAAGTTCCCAAATCTGAAAGTTTTTGTGTAGTGATGTAAAAATGATTTTATTGTAATCTTCTATAACAAAAATATTTAATTAATACTATATATATTTAATGAAAATATATATATATATATATATATATATATATATATATATATATATATATATATATATATATATATATATATATATATATATAGAGAGAGAGAGAGAGAGAGAGAGAAATATATATAGAGTATGTATAACCTGAATAGCAGGTTGGCAGGTGCTTGATTTAAATTACTTTAATAATATGTGATCGAAGCATGATACAATAAAAGGATGACAGGAAAATGCTAAAGTTGATGTTTAAGTTGAAAACGATCACTGATTCAAGAATTAATTTTTCCTATTGCAGGTGAAGTGTCGTTCGAATCGAAACAATTTGCGTGATTGTCTACACAGCAAAGTAAAAATTGTAAGAAAAATTGACTGATTATTAAAAATCACTTTTATTAGGACGTGTTCGTAAATGGAGGAAAAGTTCTTTACACTGTACATATGTGTAAAATAAATGTTTTGTTCATAGTATTTAAATAATCTGAAGCGAAAACACAGACACACAATCACGCATACACAAAATTACATGGATATTTTTAATAATAGATTAATGTATGTTCGAAAAATCATATACATATACATACATATATATTTGGGTGTGTGTGAGTGCCTCTTACATTCGGCCTTGTGCCACATCCAAGCTACGCTTGGAAAATCGCTATATATTTGTGTGTGTATCCATGTGTATGTGAGTATATATATATATATATATATATATATATATATATATATATATATGAATAAAAATGACAATAGGAAAACTAGTAATTGCTGACGCGTTTTCGTCCAATGTGGACTTTATCAAAGCAAAATACGAAATGAATTTAATTGAACAAGGTAACTAATAAAACAAAAAAACAGAATGTTCCTAGCAACTGGAATGTGAGAACGCTATTTTCATATTGTTAACTGAAAATAACGTCAGTATTTGTCACGTGTGGAGAATATATATATATATATATATATATATATATATATATATATATATATATATATATATATATATATATATATATATTAACTATCAGGTTTCGCTATCGCTATCGCAGAGTAAGATATATTCACTACTTGAAATCTTTGAAACAAAAATTTTAAATTAATATTTCATTCATAAATTGTCTTGTTATAGTTAAGGAATGTTTTACAAATAGATGCCAAGTTGTTGAAGTACAAGTAAAATGCAAATTCCAAATTCATTTCTGCACTATATAAGACGATATTCCTAAAATCAAATCAATCCTCGAATAAAAGAATAGTAATGAAGGACAGTTAATTAATGATTTAAACTTTTTAAAAATCAATATGCAAATTAATTAAACCTGAAGAGTGTTATTGTCTAGAATTAGATAATATATAACACAGATATGCAGCTTTCGGTGTGTATCACATCAGGTGTGTAAATTACTCTTTTTGAGTAATTTCACGTCTCTCAGTTGTGTCTCTGTCTTTGGGCAGAGTGCACTCAGTGGCGACTCCGTCAAAGGACAGAGTCGCAACTGAGGAAAATTATACTGAGAGGTGCTGGCCCCGGGGAACAGCTTCCCGAGGCCGCGCATTCTCATTGCACTAAAGAGAAGGAACGGTGCACGCACCGAGACCAGCGCAACCGACGGTTGCGGGGGCTGAGGGGAATTTTTGTTCCTGTTCCGGGCGTACGCGGTCTGGTCCCCACCTAAAAATAGACCTTGTGTCACAGCTCGTACTAGTTGGGTGACAAAGTAAATATCGTGTGTAGCACATCTGTTTATCATCTCTCAATTGCGTCTCTGTTTTTGGGCAGAGTGCGCTCATGGGCTCTTCTCTGTCAAAGACAAAGTGGCAACTGAGGAAAATTATACTGCAGAGGTGCCCAGCCCTGGGAACAGCTGCCTGTGGCCGCGCCCACTCATGGCACCAGAGAGAGGGATCAGTGCTCGCACCACGGCCAGCGCAACTGACAGTGGGTAATTTTTGTCCCTTGCCCTAGTGTTCGCGATCGGGTCCCCTCTTTAAAGAAGACATTGTGTTGCACCTCGTACTAGTTGGGGGACAGAGTAAATGCCGTGTGTAACACATCTATTTATCATCAGTTGCGTCTCTGTCTTTGGACAGAGTGTGCTCAGGGGCTACTCTGTCAAAGGACAGAATCGCAACTGAGGAAAATTAGACTGAGAGTTGCCCAGCCCTGGCCAACAATTGCACGATGCCGCGCCTTCTCATTCCAGTAGTGAGAGGGATCGGTGCTTGTACCGAGGCTAGCACAACTGATTGCTGTGGAGGCTCGGGAATTTTTGTTCTTAGATTTGGTGTACGCGCTCGGGTCGACATATTAAACCGACCTTGTCTCACAACTTCGTGAGGGTTCGAGTGAATACGAAATTACTATAAAATAGCGCTGGGGCTTTTTAATCTTAGATTTCGTTTGCGAATTGTGCTCCAATTTTGCATTTATTCATATTGATTCCATAATATAAGTTTTACTTAATTAGCTATTATGTTTCTCTAACTCTTCAAATGTTGAATGTATAACTAATTTTATTTTCTATTTTCCCATCTGTAAATCTTAATTTTATCTTATAATTTATCCCTGTTCTGCCACCTATAAAATAGTTTGTACGGAAAATAAGGATCTAAGTACATGAAATCGTCTTTAAATTAAGTGGCAGAAGAAGAATTACCGTTCTACTTTTAAAGTTAAGCTTAAATATTAATTCATTACTTAAATGCAGCGATTAATTTTGAGTTCTTCTGTAGTCTATTGATGCCTTTTGCATCTACTCCTCTCTAGCTAAGACCAAATCAAGAATCATCCACAGAAGCTAGCTTAAATGCCGGCCGATAGTGCGGCTTTTAAGCTATTTATAATAAAACATGCACCGCAATTTTGGATACAAAAAAGAAATAAGACTTACTCCCATTGAACCATGAAAGCAACAATAATGGCTAATATAATATATTAATATATATTTTTAGACTCTTGTAATCTGAGCTCAACGAAAATCTTCCCCTGCGTCTAACTTTTCTAGGGCTTCTGAATGAGCTATGAATCATTGAATCAGACCAGTTGGAGCGGAGGAGTTGCTAAGACACAAACACGCTTAAACACACACATACACGGTACTTTATATATAAGATATATATATATATATATACACACATTATATTTATTATTTCATATTTATGTATATTTCTCCACTATATATATATATATATATATATATATATTAATTAGAAAAATCTCTTTGCTCTTTTTCTATTTCTTTCTCTCCCCCATTCTCTCTCGGAAATATGACCCGTTGTATATACACTAAAGTTCCATATGACGTGGGATGAAAAGAAAGTATCTACTGTATTTTATGGCTTACAAGACTCACTTTTTTTTCCTAAAAAAATATCCTGAAAAATACGTGGGCATCTTCCAAGACGAATGTAAGGCAACGCCCAGGTTCAAGTAAGCTTGGACGGTCACACATTGACTGATAGGGGCGTGGTTTATACTTTGAATCATTACACTATAATCTTAGCTATTTATCTAATTCAGCCTTTTATATGATGTAACCTCAGTAATTAGCTGTTACAAGTATTTCCAAGACTATAAACCTTCCTGAAGCCGAGCCACAAGCTTAAACATGTTCTGTTTACTAGCAGCTCTTAATCTTGATGGCGTAGGTTTACTCACACTCTTATGTCGTGTAAATATCAGTTACCACCAGACTGTCACATATATCACAAGCTTTTTTGTCCATGGCGAGTTCATCAAGACTATTATACTATCACATACAAGCTACAAGTTGTACGATTTGCCAAAGAATATTATAACAAAGCAGTAGAAAACATTTTGAAAAATGATTCGACAATGGAGGAAACAAGAAGAAGGATTGAGTGAAGTTAGAAACAAGTAAAAGCAAAATTTAAATCAAGTCCCATCAAAATGGCCACAGTTAAAATGAGAATTGTATACATAGATAATGGAACACAGAAATTTGAGGGTTGGCAGTTAGTACGAAAATGATAATCTTGGAAGCAAGAAAACTCGCAACAAACATGGGAGTAAAAGACTTCAAAGACACTACGTCTTGGTGTTTACGGTTCATGAAGCAAAACAAATTATGCTTACGAACAACAACTAAAATATATCAAAAATGCCAGGTGAATATGAACAGAAATATTGACTTTGCATCAATTTATCATTAATGCTAAAAAGAAGAACTCGTTCGAACTGAAAGAGATCGGAAATATGGATGATGTTCATTTAATATTTGACATAGCTTCTAATAAAAACATAGATGTGAAGTAATGCCATGGATCATTTATTGTACGACTAACAGTGACTAATAAAACCACCGGTCATAAAAAGACTCACTACACTGCATTTTAGTTTGTTGCGCTGATGGCACCAAACTACCACCATTGTTGACTTTCAAAAGGGAAACATTGGCCAAGGAAAAATTACCAAATGAAATTCATGTTATTTCGCAGCGCAAAGGCTGGAAGGATGAAGCGGGAGTTAAAGTGTCGATGGAAAAAGTGTAGTCCAATCGGTCTGGTGCGGCCACTAGATGTGTGCATCAATAAACCATTCAGGAATAACATGCATAAAGAATGGTCTAAATGGTTGGCAGATGGAAGACATGAAATGACCCCGCCCCCGCCCCCGTGTGGAAGGAGGAAACGCCCATCAATAGTTCATCAAATGTGTGAACGGGTGTTGAAATCTTGGAATGCTATTAATACTAAAATTGTCGTAAAGTCTTTGAAAAAGTGTGATATAAGTAATGACATGGATTGTAGTGAGGATCATTTATTGTACATGACTGACGGTAGTGATGATTCTGCAGATGATAGTTTAGAGCTTTTACATGAATCCAGCAGTGGCGAGATTTTGGGATTTGAGGATGAATAAAATTTCTTTGATTCTTTTATATTTTTACATGCATATTTTTAAAAAATTTTAATTCATTTTTATGAAAATAAACCCAACTTTGGACAATGAAAGATGTATAGTATATTTATTAACCACCAACTAGTATGTCATTGCCATACAAACAAAATCGGACGAGTGATTAATGTAAACAATACGTGCCGCCAGTATGTGAATGATGCATGGTGAATGCGTTGTTGAATGAGTTTCTGTCCAATATTAGGGTGCATCTTCCAAGCCGCAGCATCTTGTAAGCCAGAAAAGACGGTATATTTCATTTAATCCCCTAACGATACATTTCCAGTACACTTGATTTTCCTTTCCTCCTCCTCTTCCTCCTCCCTTCCCCTTCTCCTCCTCTTTACCTTCTACCAAACCTCACGTTGTGCGCTTATTCATTTATTTATTTTTGAAAAAATATAGTGTTCATAAATTTTTATTTTTTAAATAATAAAGCGTTAAGAAATCAATTGATCAAAACCACCTGAAGATATCAAAAGGTTGAAACCAAGGTAGCGGAATTGGCTGATTTCCTAATTTTCTATACTTAAAAGCTCTACATGTTAAATTTTTATCTTTTTATATGTGTATTGAGCTCTTTTTAATACTACTGTTTCCTGGCCTAATTCATCTCTGACCATTAACATTTTAGTATACTTTATTAACTTTTTTATTATATAGAACCTAAATAAAATTAAGACACACATAGTACAATATAGGAAACAAAACAAATATACAGGCAATGTTTATTATCACGAAAATGAGCTTCCCTACTTAATACCTCGTCCGCGTGATTTTAGACTTAATACTAGAATGGCAGCTACGTCTTACCACTCTAGTGTTGAAAAAGCTAGATGTAACCGTAAGTACTATTCTAATAGTTTCTTTTCTCATACTTCTCCTTTGTGGAACACACTTCCGCCCTTCTTATTTTCCTGCCACCTACGATCTCCAAATGTTTTAAATGCAACATCAATCGCCATTTTGTAATCACTTGCTGTTCAGTGGCATTATCGCATTGCTTGGGGAGAAACGATAAAAAAAAATTAGGCCCCAACTAAGACGAAAGTGCTCTAAACAATAACACTATGGACAATTGCTTCACACACTTAATCTTCCAAAAATTGTAAGAAAAAAATAAATAAATAAAAAACGTAGAAAATATTCCTTGTCTATTCAATGAAACATACACACACACACGCACGCATACGCACACATACACACACGCACACACACATATATCTATGGGGAAATTTTTGAGAAAATTATAAAAATTTTATTTGTCACGTGTTCCGTTCTTTTTCCACGTTGTCATACAACTTACCCACTACTGTTCTTGATGTATATATATATATATATATATATATATATATATATATATATATATATATATATATATATATCCGGGATCATAAGTTTCCACGAAAAAAAAAATGATTTACTCTAAGGTTTAATTTATTCTGTCTCTCAAGAGAATCCCATGAGCATGTATAAAGCGATCTCACAAATGATGGAATTGGATCCATTTACCAAAATCAAACATATTGATTTCAGGAAGTAGTTTAGCTGTAGAACTTTTCAGCACTTTCGTATACACAAACAGATATATACGCACACAAGTGTACACATATTTGTTACTAAGAAATGAACACGCGCAAGAATATACCAACATATAGATATGTATATTTAAGAAAACAAAGATAAATAATAGAAATATCAATATATTTTCAAAAAGTCTTTTTACGCATATTCAGCACAGGAAAACTGGATCGATGCGTCCTCAGAAAGAATCGTATGTCCATTTATCAATTGATTCTTGGTCATGATGACCATCACGACATTTTTGTTATTGGTTCGTTGATCATTCTTCAAGACGACCAAGACATAACGCGCATGTTCAACAACTTAATTTGGTATTGGTCCAAGAGGAATAAGTTTAGTAGATGATATAGTAACCGTTGTTTACGACTCAAGATCGTCTCAGATGATATAGACATGGTGTGCATCAGCATGTGTAGCTCTCTGGTGTTCAGTTGATGTTGTTAGCCTGTTTACTTGGTGACTTTTATGAAGCTCGCCATCTCCGAGTTGTTGCGGTTGATGGTACGACGAGCATATTATGCTTCTTATTTACCATGCCAGACTAAAAACTGTCGTCTTAAAGCGAAATAGTACACATTGCTAATCATAATGCTCTGCTATTTATGGATAAATAGTCTGTGTCGTTGTTTTTGTATACAGTCGATAGCTACTCGGTAGCATCTGCCTTGGTGCATACAAATCACCAAAGATCCAAAGAGAAGTGATCGTGTATTGTATTTTAATAGAAAATTAGAACAGATAAGAAAACATATTGAACTCAGACTAATCTTCATATTTGTCGACTCACACGAAATACCACACTTCCCAATACCACATTTCCCAATACCACACTTCCCAATACCACACTTCCCAATACCACATTTCCCAATACCACATTTCCCAATACCACACTTCCCGATACCACATTTCCCAATACCACACTTCCCAATACCCCATTTCCCAATACCACATTTCCCAATACCACATTTCCCAATACCATATTTCCCGATACCACATTTCCCAATACCACATTTCCCAATACCACATTTCCCAATACCACACTTCCCGATACCACATTTCCCAATACCACACTTCCCAATACCACATTTCCCAATACCACATTTCCCAATACCACACTTCCCAATACCATATTTCCCAATACCACACTTCCCAATACCACACTTCCCAATACCACACTTCCCGATACCACATTTCCCAATACCACATTTCCCAATACCACATTTCCCAATACCACACTTCCTGATACCACATTTACTAATACCACATTTCCCAATACCACATTTCCCAATACCACACTTCCTGATACCACATTTACTGATACCATTCCTGATACCACACTTCCCAATGCCACATTTCCTGATACACATTTCCTGATACCACATTTCCTGATACCACACTTCCCAATACCACATTTCCCAATACCACACTTCCTGATACCACACTTTAATACCACCTTCCCAATACCACACTTCCCAATACCACATTTCCCAATACCACACTTCCCAATACCACATTCCCAATACCACACTTCCTGATACCACATTTCCCTGATACCACTTCCCAATACCCATTTCCCAATACCACACTTCCTGATACCACATTCCTGATACCACATTTCCCAATACCACACTTCCCAATACCACATTCCCTGATACCACATTTCCCAATACCACACTTCCCAATACCACATTTCCCAATACCACACTTCCCAATACCACATTTCCCAATACCACACTTCCCGATACCACATTTCCCAATACCACATTTCCCAATACCACACTTCCCAATACCACACTTCCCGATACCACACTTCCCAATACCACATTTCCCGATACCACATTTCCCAATACCACACTTCCCAATACCACACTTCCCAATACCACACTTCCCGATACCACACTTTCCAATACCACACTTCCCAATACTAACTTAATCGACATTTATTGTATTTAATTGATACATTCTTCTTTTTATTTATATGGAGTAAACAATTTCAAACAATGTATTCACTAGCGAAGAAAAATAAATTTAATATGAGAATTCAAAAATAAAATTGCGTTTAATTTCAGGATTACCTTCAACATTTCGACTTAAAATCTCTTGGGGGAAAAAATTAAACTTTTATTACAAACTACTAGAAATTAGACAAAATTACTGCGTAAATTTCCAGTTTGGACTCAGTTTGTTTTCGTAAGTCACTGGAAATGAAAAATTGAGCAAAGAAGTCGAACGATTATTTGGTTGCATGACAGATATGGCTACGATGTTTTCGATAGCTAATACTGAAAACTTTTACGCAATACTTCCTTAGTGTCTTAAGGCAACGGGAATGTATTCTATTATTAAGAATAAATAAACAAAGCATATAAGATGCTTAAAAGACAATAACTTAACTGTCATTTTTTAACAGATTACGTTAAAAGACATAAAAACATAAAAAATAAGAACATCAGTCAGGGAGAAGCATCACCTACGGCTCCATTTCATGGCCCATAATTGGAACACAGTGAAATCTTCAATAAGGCCGAAGAGCTAATTCAGATATGTTAGTAAAACGCATGAACAGTGGCTCCAACGACCTACTTATAGATAATGACAGACACCAATCAGACATCACTTCAGCTTCTATCACATTTGTTCTTTTGTGGCATCTCCGACATGCATTCCCAGACCAAACAGCGTGTTACTTAGGCCACCAGAGAAATAATAGAAAAGCAAGAGTGCTATTCTGCCATATTAAAAATATATGCTACTCCATTTATTACCACGAACAGAGATTACTGATGGGGATCATTTCCGGTTGAAGATATGGCGTCACTGCCCAACCAGCAGAAGAAATGGCAGCCGTCTATTTAGTTTCCATCACAATTTATCGTTCTTTGATGCATGCCAAAACCTACTTTGTGTCATATGTGTTAAGGACGTTCTGAAATTTCTGAAATTTGCAAATTGTGTTGCAGAATGCAAAGAAAGGGACTGGCATTTCATTTTGCTTGAACTGTCACACACATTCATTGAAACTCAGCTTTGGTTCTTGTCTGAACTCCTATCAGTTGGAGCCAAGTCAGTATTTGAAGTGCATCTTCACAGCCTTAGGCAAGACGTATTGTTGATAACGTGTTACTGACATCAGATTTAATAAATGCTTTGATGGAGTGACAGTCTGACAGACAGGTTGGTTCAGAGCCCAGAAGGTTATAGAGAGAAATGGCTGAAGAAAAAGCTGACTGAACAAGACTACGGATAGATACACTTTGACAATAAATCAAGGAATATAGTAAATTAAATCACACAAATGCATATAAAATCACACACGCACGCATACGAACGCGCATATATATATATATATATATATATATATATATATATATATATATATATATATATATATAATTCATGAATTATTCACACAAAAACAAATGCAAGGTTAATGATTTAATTGGCGAGAAATCCATCATCGCAAACAATTCAAATAATATACAAAAACCTCCGAATCCGTTATGAATGAAAAGATCCTTGTTTCTATAAATTTCTGCCGTATAAGTTCTTATTTTACTACAAGCTTTCGTCTGTTCCTACAGACATCTTCAGGTATGGAATAGATGTTGTTCTTGTTTTTTCTCTTAGTAATAAGAGGACAACGAAATTTATAGAAACAAGGATCTTTTCATTCATAACGGATTCGGAGGTTTTTGTATATTATTTGAATTGTTTGCGACGATGGATTTCTCGCCAATTAAATCATTAACCTTTGCATTTGTTTTTTTGAATAATTCATGAATTTATGAATGATTAAATTTATCGTAATATATATATATATATATATATATATATATATATCTATATATATATATATATATATATATATATATACTCAAAATGAAAATATTAACCTGCAAATATATAAACATATAGTACTATGTACTCTTATATAAGTAAATTTCGTGTATAAGTCAACTCTAGGCTTTTAACGAAGAACTGAATTAATGTTACACAGTCCAGTAATTAGTAGAATGCATTTTAAAAACAAAGCATCATCTTTTATGAAATATAAAACAAATTTCAAAAAGCTTTCAATAATTACTCTGCTTTATAATTTGATTTGGTTTTATTCTGAAAATTCATGAGATCTGCCCTGGTTATAATGCCAACATGGAACAGTTAATCATTGTAAGCAGTAATCTCACACTGACGCGAATGATGATAATGTAAAAAATATAGAAAACATGAAACCCTTTTCAAGATAGCAAATATGTTTTACTAAACTAGCGGTTAAACCTTAATGCAAATTAAAGGGCTTCATCTGCTAGCGACACTGCATAGCTTTTCATTATTAATTAGTTGAGCTTCATTTTGTCATCGTTTGATTTTTATAAGTGATCCATAGTTTTCATTTCGACGCAAGAAATTCTTACCGTGAAAAGATTTCATTAATGTAATTATAGCCTAAAATAGCTAAATGACATTTGTTCAGAAAACGCCCTGATCAATAGCAGAATTAACCGAAAATATTTCAAATACTGAAATTATTTTTTAACAGTATTTCCATCTTTATTGTTTTTATCAAATTGTTCCGCATGATGAATTCTTCAGAAGTGTATATTGCATCCAGTAATCCTTTTGTATCTTTCAGTAATTGTTTTATGAATCTTGACAGTCAACTGGAACATTTCAGAGATATTGTAATATTTCGTGTGTGACAAGGGAAATTTTCAAGTCTGTCTAAAAATAAACTTTGAAGAGATGGGTAAAGGTGGTTTCACAATGATTAATGAGCAGAGTTAAATATAGAAAGTCACAGAAACGGTGTGAAGGTGAGAGAAAGAGTGATTGTGTTTAATGAGTGCTGGAAAAATTTGTTCAAAAAACAAATAATTAAGAATATTAATTTCGATAAAGTGATTGGTTGAGGAGTTCTTATGGAACCGAACCTGAATGTTAACTTGGGTAAAACCTAGTACAACTGGGGATGGACTCAACAAATCGAGCGAAAATTTTGACATTTGATAACTTATTTCATTGAACAAAGTTCAAAATGTTTAATTATATTTACACCGGGTCATGTAAGCGACCTTCCACAATCCAAAATATGTTTGGTTCTATTTAACCTACAAAGAGTTAATAAGACGAAAACAAAAACATATCAATCAATCCGTCAATATTTAATCATTTTGATATTAAGATGTTTACTTAAAGATCTCTTCATATGATTTAGAGATTTTTTTCTTAGGCAGAATAATCTCAGAGAAAAAAAGCTTTACGAAAATCTCGAGCAAAACCAAACAATGAGCCGTTGACGAATTTACATAAAAACATTCTCCGTTAATTTTATAGGAAGATAATAATAATAATAATAATAATAGTTTTCTGGAAGTTGATTATCAGAGATCGGTCAAGTGACTATATTTGGTCATGTTTCCTGAAACTAAAGGGATCTTTAAGGAGCGTAAATTAATGGTTGAATCTTTACCGATACATCATCATTGGTGACAGATGGCATATTGAATCCCATATATATACGTGTATATGGGGGTTTCTAAGTAGTTCTGAAGAGACTGACGTGATACAGATTTCGGTAGTGGGGGAGAGAGGCAGCGGTGCATGAGATGCAGGCAGAGCTGATCGTAGTAGCAGCCGTGAATGAACAGTCCATCAAGTTGCCATCCTAAACTATGAAAATCGGGAGAACAAATAAAAAGACACGTTATATTATCGTTATGATAGTTGTAACCGAGCGATTCAAATTTTATTTCAATGCATGCAGCCGTCAAGCATTAGAATTAGAGAAAGTCTGTGTAAGTAACAACTAAAAATAAATGACATTTTATTAAAATATTAAGGTATTCTGGTTTTCATCGTCATTATTCCAAGAATTCGAACCATCTCGGGGATTCGTCAACTTTAGTTTTGTATGACATAAGCTGGCAACGTTTCAATTTCGATTATGAGACATCTTCATAAATACACTCTTGTCCAGGACATCAACGAACCAATGACCGGGATAACAAGTTCGTTACATCTAGTACCATGATCAAATATTCTTGACCCTCCATTTATTACAGAAACATACAATGCATGCAGTGATTGGAATAGCGGGCCTACATCCGGATGTAGTGCCACAAAGTATATTTACATATTCCAGCAGTATAACATCCACCTGCTCATTGTTTGACTCAGTTATTGAAGGCCTTAACAGCTAATATTTTTGTTCTTTGTCTCTCCTAAGAATTGGTTTCGATACGTAAGAGGTTGACTTGTAATCGTTTAAAAACGTCAGTGCCTCCTTCAACATACGCATTTTCCATCAAAATTCCTTTCATTTAGTTTTGAAGTGACTTTGAAAGACTAGTATTCCCATCATTGCTGTTTATGGCAACCAGCCCCAAAGAACGCTGATTAGTAGTTAACTAGACTTGATGGTTGGAATTCGCTCATATGTAAACACGAATTACATTGTTATTAGGAAAACGAATGTCATTTTGCGGAGATTCAATTATTTTTCTAAGGAATAAACCAGATTTTTAAAGAATACATAGGGAAACTAATTTAACAAATAATTATGAAAAATTATTTTTTATAAGTCTTATAAACTTATGCACAAATAAAAAACTTGAGAGAAAATGTAATAAAGAGTCAAGACTATGCTAATACATAATAAGACAAAGATCTGCACGAACGAACATAATTAGTAGTTCTTTTGTTTTTACTGGGGAAACACTTACTTTCATATTCGATGGGCACTAAATTATTTTAATTATTACCATGACTATTGAAATTTTTTTGCCATACCGATAACAATACGTATACGATATTTATAAACGTTTACCGCAGACTAATTCCGATTTGTTTTTCCACTTAAATTGATTTTGTACTTTTCGAAGGGATTTTCAAAAAAAATATCATTACGATTTTTAGCCTTATTTGTCTTACTTTATTTGTTTATCGTATCTGTTTCTTTGTTCTTTCTTCTTTTTTTAATGTTCAAGCCCGACACGGTACGGTGAGTGCCGGCCATGTTGGTTGGATAGCTGTATCAAAATGTCAGATTATCTTAACAAAATAAGATTCCAACGACATAAACCGAATTTCTGTCAGATCTGTTCAACATACGCCAATATTTGGAGACTGTTCACTTTTTGTTTTGCTTTTTACAAAAATGACGAAAAAACAAAAAACAAAACAAAAACAACTTAATTTAGAAATCATGTCTTATCATTCGTTTGTGCATTTAATTTAGGTTTTATCATCATCATCCTCATCATCAACCTCATCATCATCCTCATCATCATCATCATTGTCGTCAATATCGCTGTTTCTTTAAATGATTTTCTAATGAATAACAATCAAGAAACATCAATATATCTGGGAAATCACATATTTTCTCCGTTCTTGATGTATTTACCTTCATTCTAAATGATATCTTCTACAGCGGGTCGTCTGCAAATTAGGCAGCCCATCTAATATCATCTATATCCATTTTTCTGTTTTTGCTATTTCATTATGAAGAAGCAATATACACTCAATACTTACAACACTTACTCTTCGTTTCCATTAGTTCTCGAGCAAATTTTTAAGGTTTCAGTTCTTTTGAAAAATATTTCTTACACTTTTCGTTCTTCCAACCGACATTTTTGCATTTTTATTTTATTATTTTATTATTATTATTATTATTATTATTAGTAGTAGTAGTAGTATTACCAGTAATGTCTTTCAAAATTACTCCAGCATTTAATACAAATGAACATTTTTAATGTTGATCACAAAATAAATCATATTTATAAAATTTTGCCTGTAGCCATCAATTTATTTGCGAAGTCGAACTAATTATTTCTAGTTTTGTAGGAACAGAGAAATCTACTGATAATTTCGCAACTTAATATAACGAAATCTAACCTAGCTAAAGCTAAGTGATTCATTTGAATCTTGTCAACATCCAAGATCATCTTATATTTTTCTTCTCGAAGACAGATTCTGGTTTGTGCATATACCATTGTATATGCACGATTTGAATTCACAGTTTGCAGCAGTCCGTCTTTCTTACCCAAACAGATGCTTCTTTGGCTATAATTGCTAGGGTAATGCATATCTTATTATAGGATTAATAGTTTTCACGTAGCCGTCATTTGCTCGTTTCACGTGCCTTGCATATGCTGAGTTTTATATCATTGGTCCCGATTAAACGGACTGATTACACTGGAGATTAACTGATAGCAATACCCCCACTTTCCTTTGTATTCAAGATAATTTAGTGATGGCGTTTATTGGTCGGTCCTGATACATTGTTGGATTGACGGTTTTAGTTATTTTTTTTTACTAGGCTCTTTGGGACAATACCAGTAATGATAAACAAACTTTTACCTTTCTGCTCCAATCACTCAGATAACCAGACTAACAACTGTTTCTTTCATGACTCGATCGCGCCAATAAATCTGGGCAAAGCTATCTCCTTCATGTTTCTTAACAAGGGGCATAAATGTTATCTAAACGTTTCTATCATAACGATGAGCAGAACTTTCACATTCCTGTCTCAAGCGATCTAGTAGTTGTCCCCTTCATGTTCTCTGCGCATCATTTACAATTTGCATATCTGTTACATTCAAATTGCAAAAGCTTCAATAAACGTGGGCACAGCTGTCAATTCCAGGTTCCAATCGCTACAATAATAATGTTTCATTCATGTTTCATACCTTCCAATAAATATGAGCAAAGTTGTCACTTTTTATTCGCCACATTGACCATAGCCAATGCTGTCACATTCGTGTTCTAATCTCTCGAATATCAATGGATACAAATGTAATGTTTCTCTTTCATTTACTTTAGTAAAGTTGGGCACAACAACCACCATCATGTTTCAAACGCTTCAGTTAACCTGCAAACAACTGTGTCACCTTCATGTTCTTGGCGCTCCGGCAATAGGGGCGCAAACGTTTCCATTCTGTTCCAAAAACTACAATGAAAACGGACATAGCTCTCTTTTTCATGTTCCAATCGTTACACGAACCATCAGTGTCTCCTTCATGTTCAAAGTGCTCTAATAAAAATTGGCACAAGTATCATTTTCATGTTCCATGTAACCGGTCATCTCCATGCCCCTATCGTTCCAATAACATTTGGTACGGAACAGCTGTCGCTTTTGTTTTCCATGTAAGAAGCGCTTCAATAACGATGAGTACAAATATCACCGTCACATTTTTCAAGCGCTCCAATAATGATTGACTCAATGGTCTTTCTGTTTCTAACGCTCAAATAATCTGTTCGGGTCCCACGATTATTCACCTCTTTTGATCTTAACATATTTATCTAGCTTTACATTTTATTTCCCTTTTACCCTGTGATCTGCTGGAATAGATTATGATATACGTTTTCTATTCATTATTTACTATAAACATGTCTAGTATGAACAACAGTATTAATCCTTATTTGATTTCCATTAATTCATTATTATTAACTTCGACTTTAATTTAAAAAATAAATGCAGAAAAAATAGAAAAATCCTTTAACCTTGTTGAAAACCATCAATACAAAGTGAAAGCGAATCTGGCAAACATGAAAGGCAAACGTTGGCTACATGTTGAGATTTTCCGTTTATTGAAAAGTAAAACAATGAGTGAAACAAAGAAGATTTTTTAAAGATTTTAGAGTTTTATGTAGACTAGCTACCACTTAACCCTCAACATTACATTCTACTTCTTGTTTTAATAATAATAATAATAATAATAATAATAATAATAATAATAATAATAATCTGATCATTTGTTCTTTATTCTCTTTGGCAGTTAAAACTTAATATTTGGTCAAAAGACCGTCTGGTATTACAGTAGATTATTAAGGTCATTGAGTATTTTTGAGGACGTTTTTCCACCAGCTTCAAGACTTTGGGCAAAAGAGCGCAAAACGATCACGTGATATTTGACAATGATAAGCAGCGCTTGACGAGATTGACGTGAGTCATAATAAAATGGCGATGGTGGAGAGAATTTGATGGATGGCTTCAAATTGAAAGATGGTTGCAGGGATTATTGGATTAACGTTGTAAAGTTACAATAAGACGAAAGAAAAAAAACTGGAAAATAAATAAAGAAAGAAAATGGCCAGAAATATGAGTGAATAGTTCTTTGAATGCAAATAAATAGTTATACATATATAGAGAAATCGGAGCAAGCAGATTGATAGGAAAAGCCGATACACATTAACAGACAGGAGAAAAGTAAAAAGAATACAAGATACGAAGAGTTTAGAAAGAGACAAGAAAATAAAACAAGTACGAAAGAAAGAAAATAAATATAGCGACAAAGTTTGTTATAGCGCGGTAGACTGCCACAGAAATTAAGAACACAGTACTTGGTAGTGCGAAATTGTCGCATTAACCACGCCGATGTGTGACCCAATATATAGAAACAAAGTTATTACGTATTACTGTAATGGCCATGTGGCTTATGTATATAAGCCACATGTTCATTGCAGAGTTTAAAACATACAGAAACGTTTCGCTGTAAATATTTCTAAACACAGTTTTCTTCAACAGAAGAAACCACTTACATTAAGTGTTCCTATTTGAAAGTACTCATTGACTGAGATAGTAACTATTCGCCTTCTGTACCACAAGTCAGAATTTGAATCGCGGTAAAGAGGAAGTTTGAATACTAATTTTTGCGCTGGAAAAGAGCTTTTAGTTTTCTATTCATTTGTTTTAGGTAAAAACGAAAAAAATATAACAAAAAAACAAAAACAAAAAGTAAATCAAAACAAAACTTAAAGAAATAGCGTCCATTTTATCTATCTATCTATCTATCTATCTATCTATCTATCTATCTATCTATCTATCTCAGCCTATTCGTTTCTATCTGAAAGATTTTACAGAAACTTGTTGATTTATGGCCATACGCTAATTGACCGCATGAAACCTACCTTTCTAAACAGTTTAGAATTTCATCTTAACTGTAGGATAATATTAAAAAACGCTGAATTATGAAAAGTTTTGGACATTATACTTTTTGTATCAATAAATCTAATATTCAACTGAATGGTTGGGAACAAAGAGGTAAAAAAAAGTAACTTAATTTATCGACTCGGTACAGCTTGGTTGACTTGATATTACAACGAACTAGGTCTAAGTTTCAAGCCGTAAAATATTAAACAAATTCATCTATACAGAAGAATCGTTCTTTGGAGAAGTAATAAAACAGTATAAATATGAAGTTTGAAGCGAATAACTTGCGTCACATGTAAGATAATTAAGTTTTTGTTTGATTAACACAAAACAGGTTCGAAAATGAATTTGTAGGTGAAATGGAACAGAATCCAAAAACCGAGCACTAAAAAAGAAGTGACTATTTTTTTCTAGTTTGTTATAGTATTATATAATATAAAATTATTTTTGGCACCCATTTTTCTAACAGTAGAATTATTTACTCAGGTGGTTTTTGAAAAATAAATGGAAAAGAAAAATGATGGAAAGAAAAAAATGTTTTTGTGTAAAACGTTTTTGCAAGTCGCAGGTAATTGGTTTTCCATAAAGAATTAAAATTTTACATTGAAAGTTTTTATCAAAAATATTTGACTTTACTGAATAATAGCGAAATAATGTGTTAGTTTTTGTCGAATATTTTAGCGTTATTATTCAATGATTTTAAAAAAGCAAAAAAGAAAATATATATATATATATATATATATATATATATATATATATATATATATATATATATATATAGAGAGAGAGAGAGAGAGAGAGAGCGTTTGTAAATATAGAAATCACTACTACTCAGTAACTGTCATTCCACAGCTCAAGCGAACTATCTATCTATCTATGATAATAGTTCGAAAAGTAAGTTATAACATTGATAATCAAACATGTTTAGTACTATACACCACCCCCAAAAGTTACCAACACCATATTTTTACTTTTTCCACGTAATCACCATCGATGTCCCCAGTGAAATAATGACTGTTCTCGAAGTACGTAGGTTCAAGCGACTGGAGACGCATTTTACATATTTGCAACCTCATCCATGGTAAATGTCGTTTGAGGCAACATAACATGATAATATGAAGAGACCTAGATAATAATTAACTATAAAAATGTTTTCCTCTTTCGCGGCAATATGCCGTATTCTTATGATAAAAAAATAATTAACCCTTAAAATGTTTTAATGAGTTTTTGTTTTTCTTGAACAAACGTTTATAAATCATTTTCATTCAAGTTTTACTCTCCTATCTTAAAGTTGTAGGGAAATATCGTAAAAATATGAAACTGGATTATGAAACTGGATTATGAAATGGGGTTATGAAACTGGATTATGAAATGGGATTATGAAACTGGATTATGAAATGGGATGAAGTAAAAATGTAGAGAAACAATTTTTTTTTTCTTAAATAAAACTGATTTGCTTTCACTTTATGCAGTCGAATACGAACAAATAAAAATGGATAGTGGCTATCTAAGATATTCAGTTCTGCTATTAAATTCATCAATGTCACGAGTCAGGAAAAGATTTTGTTTTGAAATTCATAAGTGAATCCTGCAGTGGCTCCGCAAACCAAGTCTGGAGGTGCAGTATCTGTGGCAGGGTGAGCATTACTGGAAGTCCATTATTGTGCCAGTTTCACTTTGCCGTTGTTCTCTTTAAGAAGCGAGCTTTTAACGTCGAGTTTCTTCAAAGTTTGTAGAGGTTTAGTGGACAATGGCACGACATCGCAGTCAGTCGGTCGGTCGGTCGGCAGCACGTCCATAATGCATCTTTTGTCTGATCTTTCACAAGTGGATGTAAATTTTGATCTAGGCATAAGTGTAATATAAAAATGACACTCCAAATAGTGATTTTCCAAGCGTAGCTTGGATGTGACACAAGGCCGAAAGTAAGGGACACCCAGTGAGGATTGAACTCACGACTCAGTCGTAATTGTTATAGCGAGACAAGCTTGCTAACCATTGCACCACCTCGAGGTGCCCAAAGAGACTCCAAATATGCTGTCAACCATGGGACAATACTTAGCGCGTATGTTCCGATCAAAAGCTTATTTCGAACTGGATTTTCGTAACTCGACTTTGTTCTGAAGCTGGCTTAGAGCGAAAAGTATATAAAACTATCAAGATGTAGTTTTCAAACATTTTTTCGCTTAGCTGAGACATGCACTGTTATGCATTATATTTGCAGATTTCCTTGCGCCGAAGTGTAAAATATCTATGATATTTTGATATTGACTGTGTACATATTAAAAATGCTTTTTTCGTTTATATTTGATATAATAATATTCATTCATTCATTCATCCAATTCTTTCGATTTTTCATAATGTCACCCATACGATCAACTCAGTCGATGACACACGCGAAAAGCCCTACCCTTTCTTTGATTACAAACCTGACACACTCGTATCGTTCGACGCTATATTGAGATATGGCGTCAAACATTTTCATGTTTACTGACTACCGTCCATTCCAGATCTTAGCCCGGCCCTGCCCAACCAATAACATCCTATTTCTGCAGGGCATAACCTCTAATATGGGCTTAAACCTCTACTTTCCCAGATCAAGTGTCACCTAATGCAATCTGTTTTGAAAACTTTTGACACATCTCATCTGATTCTTTCTGTCCATTCATTCGTTAATTTTTTTGCCTTTTCCCCCTTAAATATCGTTCGCCATTGTGGTAGTCCTCCTCCTCTTTAGAGTAGAGTTGATTACAGATCCTTCGTTGTGGTTATCGTCCATCTCTAACCTGTATAATAAAGACATTAATCAATTGTATCGCTAGAGGCGGTGAATAATATTATTCCAGTAGTTAGTCAGTAATACCTCTTTTTTATGTTTTTGTTCTCCGTTTATTTTATCCAATATCTGTTTGTATCGATCTGGGACAATGGAAGAATGAAAGCAGCAGCAGCAGCAGCAGATGAACAGAAGTTTTCCCCACCAGATAATGAAGTTCATAATGAAGAAGACAAAAAGAAAATACTATTAGAAAAGTAGTGAAAATGGAGGTAGCAAAATAGGCGAGAACGAAATAATAATAATAATAACAACAACAATTTGCTTTCCATATTTACAAGATTTTTTAAAAAATTAGCAGTATGTAACTGTTCATCTACCCTGGAAAGTATTATCAATGTCAAGAAAATATGAACATTGTATATAGTAAGTAGTTTCTTAAAATCAGAATTTGTGCACATTGCATGTATTTGCACCTTGTCTTACGCCAGTCATGAACCGGTACAAAATTTTACTGAACAAAAAGCAATCATCATCTTCTGTGATAATAACAACAACAACAACAACAACAACAGCAACAACAACAACATTTCTCAATGTGCTCACATCAACCATTTTATTATAATTCACTAAATATCCTTTTTGTTTGTCGATCCTCGCATATCTCAAATACGGCTATGGCAATCATATTTTTATTTGTATAGTAATAAAAATGGTGGATTAGTGATTAATGGTAAAACCTTCAGGATCGAATTATATTTATATAACCAATACATCGTGTAAGTTTCAGCTAATAATATTAAATATTAATATTATTTGTTACAAATTTTGATAATCATTCATTTTGTGTCTGTTAGAAGGCAAAGTGTAACATAAGCTTTTATTTATTAATGAAACCAAAAAATAAAAGACAGCAACATCGATTCCTTTAAGCCTAGATACCGGAATTAATCCCATTTTACATGTTTACATGGTCTTCTTAACAATCTATAACCTTCATTAATTTTTCATCTAGTGATTTTCCTAACTTTTATACTCTTTCAATTTTTACTTGCAGCAGTGTTTATTATTTCCCCGAGATTTTTAACTGAATATTGTTTTCCATTCTCACGTATTTTTTATGTTCAGCTTTTTCACTGATAGCCCGCTACTTTTCTGTTGGATTAATATCTAGAGATGCTGGGAGCGAACGAGGAGTGCTGAAAAGTCTGTAGCTCGATCCACTTCCCAAGGTCAGACTAAATGACATGGCGTTTAGCCGTAATTTTAGTGAAAGTTATTTCAGGAAACTTTGTATACTGTGAGTGAACATAAATATACATGTCATGAAATGTGTTTAAAGATGTTTACCACTTAAAAACATCTTGTCAAAGAATTAAGAAGTAAACTATGTTTACCTTGACACCATCATGAGCTATAATCTTACTAGCATCAGAGAATGTTGAAAATAGAGACACTTTCATCATTAAATTTACTGTTCAGATATTAATCTTCATGTGCTTTCTTATTCAATTTCCATTTGATGTTTACTTAAAGGTGCTAATCGGGTTGTTTTTATGTCTTTAGCCGATATTCTTAATATTTAGCACAATTTTTATGTTTACATTTTGTAACATTGTATACAGATATTTTCTTGCTGGCGGTCAGTTCATTTTTCTTGCTTATATCATTTTGAGATTTTTGTCGTACAATTTCGTTTTTGATTGTACTACCGTATGTGTTCCAATTTTTCGCAATTTCCAATGTTGTATTCCAATCATTCACTACTTTGCTTTTCTCTTGAGTGAGATACATTGCAATATTTTATATGTCTGAATTTAAATTAATAACAATAATGATATACTATATTTATAATATATGATATATAATATTTATATAAAATATAATACATATATAATCATTTTACCACAAGCAAGGCAATAGAGCCACTAAGACACAAGAGGTTACTTAGTATAAGATAATATGAGAAAAACTCTATTAAGGAGAGAGAATAATAAAATAACAGCAATCATGAAGACTGAAAATAACGATTTTTATTGCTTTTAAATTTTTGAAGATCAAAATTGACTGGGAATTAAGATGCCAGAAGAAAATTTTACAAGCCTCCAAATGTAAGAGAAGAAACTGTTAGCTTATAATTGACAGCTACACTTAGCCTATGATGAGATATTGTCGCTGATGAGACTCTCTGCACATAAATTCATGAAGTCTAGGTACCATAGCAGAAAGTTCATCCGAAAAATTATCATGAAAGTATTTATAGAATAGGCATATATAATATATATATATATTTCCACTTCATACCAGCGGAAAACATAAGTCCGAGAAGGCGCAATGTGTCAGTCTCCTAGGGGTTAACATCATGGATTCTCTCAGACAATTAAAAAAGAACTTTTTTGTTTTGGATGCGTTAAATTTGACAAGTCATTCTTTGCCTCATTTAACAACAGATTGTAGGTTATTTTTTTTTTAGATCAGCTGCCAATTTGACCTTATCAAACCAATCTAACTTACTACTATGTCTTACTATCATGAGTAAATAGTTGTGTTATCAGCTTAGATACTGAGTTGAGAACTGATGATATCAGGAAGGTCATTAATGAAAATTAGGAACAACATAGGTTCAAGGATAGAACAACCGCATTAATGCAAAAATATTTAGCAGAATGGTCATTCAAGACAACTATGATTGCGCGATTGTAAAGAAAAACAGAATCAGTTAAAGAATTATCCCAGAACTTGTGAAGAAGACCAGTATGCCAAAACCTGTCAAATGCTTTTGAGATATTCAAAGCAATACCCAAGCTTCAATATTTTTATCTAAATATATATATCAGCAATAAACGCCAATACATCAGCAGTTGTCATAGAGAAGTGCATGGTATATTGCTTATCTGAAAGAAAACCCTGCGATGTGAGATGGTTAGTACTTCTCAAAACGGTATAGAAGGTTAATAGGCCTATAAAAGGATCAGACAGTTCGCCTTTTTTTAAAGACTGGAAGTACAGAATAGAATTTCTGAAAAGCAGGAAAGCAGAAGCAATGAAGTTCACGTGCTTTGTGAGGATTCAGTTTAGAGGTGATAACAGACACCATGGAGGGAGTTATATACATATCACTTAATAAGAATCTAAGTGGGAAGTAGGCAAAGAAACTGCAGATGAGTCAAGAGTAGTATTTGGAGAGAGTTTACGAGTCAAACATTCTGCTTTATTAGCAGATGATAACACCTCAAATTGGGTGAAAAGAGGATGGAAAGAAGACTTACTCTTATTTAACGCACTATTAAAGAGACTAATCAGGAAATAAGGGATACACTTCTAATACTGTCCAATAAACATGGAAGGAGTACTGTGTTTTGAATTATGCTTGTTTGTACATCGCACAAAAGTAGCCGTATCAACAGACATAGGACACAGGTAGGATTTAATAAGATTCGACCACAAAATGATTGTTGGGGCCAGAAAGATGACACGCTATAACTGCTTGAGGTTTATCTCAGGCACACGTAGCCAGCATATACAAGAGATATGTGAAAAAGGAACGCGGGGAGTCCGGACATGGACTCAAGAAATAAGGATTATAACCAACCAACTCTGCGAAAATTGCATCATATTACATCAAAATACTGGCTCTGCTCGGCCAATTCATAAATATACTTTACAGTCTACATTCCATTCCATGGGATTTAATAGCCACGACTAACAAGGATATAATTTTTGCTACTACGGCCTCAGTTACTACGCTTCACTAAAACAAATGAAATCGCCATTGTTTTCCTCTAAACATTTAGTAACTATCGGTATTTTTCGCCTTACACTTTATTATATATATATATATATATATATATATATATATATATATATATATATATATATATATTCGAAATAACCTGTAGACAAAAACAGAAGAAAACAACAATACAAAACAATATTTCTACATGTGAAAATATTCTCTTCAAAAATAAATTAATTGGCGTAATTTTTCAGTTGACCAAAAACAATAGCCTTTCTAAATTCTTCTAGTTGCTAACGACAACAAACATGTAGGCTAAAACTACAGTTTTCCTATTGTCTTTTTTCCTTTATATATGTTTTGAACAATAAAAAACATTAAAAAGTTAAAGTTTTCAGACACACTGGATTGTATATTAATATTTTTTCGTTTTATTATTTCAATTAGATTCCTCGACTAGTTTCGGCCAGCATGGCCATCATCAGGAGAAAAAAAATTCTGCTTGTTAGTAGCAGTGAACTATAGGAATGAATGACTTGATAGAGAAAATGAACTTTGTTTCTAGTTTTCATTTGTGTTTTTTTAATTTTTAATTTTTTATCATAAATTTTCGTCAGTCCCTGTTGGTCAAACAGTCTCTTTTAATTTGTTATTTAAGATAAAGACTGGATGGATTCATGCTGCTCTGAATTCATTTTGACAGTTTTATTTGTTCATGAAAAGAGGGTGTGTCTGTGTTAAGTGTATGTTATTTAGTTCATAGGGAGTGAGTGAGTATGATGTGTGTAAGTGTGTATATTAGTATGGGTGTGTGTATAAGTGTGAGGCCTCAACATCTCCGCAAGCATAAATATTATTCCAGGTTTTATTATGCAAACATTTTTTTCACAATTAGTATTAACCAACTGCTGTTAATAACATTTCGTTTTATGAACGAATTTTCGCCCACTTATGAATATAGATTATCATTTGAATCCCATATAGACAAATTAGAATTATTATACACTTATATTCATAAAGTAATATTTACGATCTTTCAGTTAGGCTTGGAATGCGTTATTTTCTTGGTACTTCTAAAGAGTGCGTCGTCTCTCCTTGGATTCGAAACGTCATAAATTATACTAACGTTTGTTTAATAAGTCGAATGCATATGAAACATGATTAACCAATGAAAATTAAACAACCCAAAAGTAAAAATACCGGAATTTGTTACTTCTTTTTCTCCATATCTGTTGAAGCTTCAATAAAAATGAAAATTGTTTAAATATGATAAACACACACACACACACACACACACACACACACACACACACACACACACACACACACACACACATATATGTATATATACGTATGAATAAATACATCACATATTGAACACCATAGAGCCAGACATCAGATGATAGGTGCATAGTGTAGCGTAGGAACCTTCTATCTTGACGAAGTATATCAAATTGACGTAGCATCAACTCTACAAGTGGTTGGAAGATATCTAGAGGATTTTTGAATGACACCGTTTCAATATTTAACCCCATTTTCCTAATAGTTTTGATGTAATTGTTATGCGTGCAAATAGATCTCTTCCTCTGATCCCATAAATTATCAGTTGTATTCAAAGCAGGCAAATGTTGTGGATACACTATTCGTTGGACGTCTTGAGAATGCTCCTGAAACCAATTTTGAGCAATTTGGTCTCATTAAATGTTGCAATATTTTTCTGGAATAACCAACCTTTGTCGGGGTACATGGAATCCATGAATAAGTGCAAATAGCCATAGAGGTTAACATGTTCAGGTGTACTAGCGGATTTTTCATTTTACATTATAGACTATCCCTACTCTACAGGGTGCCTTGTTGACAAATGGGCTCCTTCACTTCGACGGTTTTGTGCTATACTGGAACCTTTAGGTCGAAACAGCTGAAGCCATGACTTATTGGTCGACGCTACACGCTACTAGTCTTTTAGGCTCCACTAGTGACGTTACAATCCCAGGTGGCGTAGTGTTAACAGGAAAGACACACTGGTAGGTTTCTACTTTCATATATGATATAAACTGAACGGACCTGCTGTATGTGGATGTGATTAGAAAAACGTTGCTCGCTTCTTATTACAGACAATTCCAGACAGAGACATTTCTGTTAATGATCATGAAGAACCCAAGGTCAGCCACTGCGCTGTTCAATGGAGGCGTCATGTCACCAATCAGGTATTCATAGTAGACACGTTACACCGTATAAACAGTATTACATGACGTGTTCTAATCCACATCTTGACAAAAAAAAAAAAAAAAATCAGATTCAGAAAAAAAGGATGAATTCATATGAATTCCCAAACTTTTCACTTCCTAAATATTTTCTCAGTTGAAGCATTATAATTCACTTTATGATTATGATATCTTTCCGATAACGGTGAATAACAAATAAAGTTTCTGCTAGTACGTCATTGTGTAAATGATAATTCTAATGACAAAACCATATAATCTTGATGGAAATTTGCCCTTTATAATCAACTGATTAATCATTTATATGTAGAATGTATATTGACATTTTCTTTATAATATCATTTATTTGTGCGGTATGGAAGGATGGACTGAAGGTGTAATGGATAGTGGCTCACAATGGGAAATCGGAGTGCCGAGTTCGAATTACAGTCGAATTCCTGACATTGACTTACGCGCAAATACTCTTGGAAAATGTATTAATTCATCTTTTCTTCTCCTATCCATAGGTTAAATATCAGTGCAGACTGGGTTCTCCTGCCGTGGTTGGCAAACAGTCTAGGAGAAGGACAACTTTAAATCCAATAC
>CAHIKZ030000774.1:512500-580000 GCA_903632075.3 Acanthosepion pharaonis
TTGAATGAAGATTGGGGTTTGTAGCGTTCGTTTTGCGTCTCTTATGTTTAACATTGTTTTAAAGTATCTACTTTTCAAATCCTGTCAGGGTTTGTGTAAAAGTGAAACATTTTCATTATATTTAAGTAGCGATTTGCACACGCTAAAATGTTCATTAACATAACTATACTGATGTCGATGGTTTTGAATGTTTATTTCAGTATTTTTAGTATGTTGGCAAATCTCATGTCATATAACATTGTAATAAATTGATTTGGTCGCTATTAGTTTTAAGTATTCTACCCGATTCTGGAGCATCGTTCAGGAAAAAATCAGCGAGACGACACTTTGCAACTTTGGACAGATTTGATTATTCGTAATACTTTCTCTATAAACTGTATTAGTCTATTTTTGTATTCAATTGCATGTCACTATTATTCAAATAAGCCGTCAATTTGTTTATTCTAATAAGCTAATATATTATTAAAAGTATTTGAAAAATGAACAACATCGCAAACTAATGAAAATCGATCATTTTGAATGAAGTTATTTAAGCCTAAACGTTCATAATACCATCGAGCGTCAAAGATAAAAAACGAAAACAGTACTATATTTTTATTTACTATATATGACATGTTTTTACTCTCTTATCTATCAGACTAACCGAAATAAATATATTCCTTAAGTACTATAAATAAATACTGTAATATATTCCATATTTCTAGCAAGCATTTGTCTTGTATTTCAATTACATCTCTATTTTCTCACCAGTTGTATTTTCCTATATTAGAGACATACTTCTCTCTTGTCTTTTTGTTGTGGTATATACATTTCCGGCAACTTGGATGTTGCCTGCATTTTTGACACGAATTTCTCTTGGTTAAGTTTTTTTTTGCATTTTTATTTAGAAAACGGTCGCTTACTATTCGTTTAAGTTTTAAGTCCAAGATCAGATATTGATCTATTATTCCTTCATATGTATTATTCATTCTGTACTATTCAAGGAAAGAGAATCTTGAGTTTTACGTGCCATTGAAAGGATTTTTAGGAAAATTACAAGGCGCTTCGTTTACGCAAATATATACTGTATATTGTTTATTTATTAGTTTTATGCAAATGTTTTTTGTTCTCTTTGAAAACTAGGCACTGAATACAGTTGAAAATCTTTTCACTGGGATCTTTTTGATGTATTAATATTACATGATTTTCATTTGTTTTAAATGTTTTAAATAATATCAGTGAATTTGTATTAATTTTATTTTTTAATTAATTTTTATACTTGCTTTTAATTCCATATTTATTTTACCTATTATGTTATATTAATTTATTATAAAATCCTATGTAGGTGACCAATATGGCACACAATTTTTTAAAGAGAAACTTTTCCCCTGTATCCAATGTCTTGATATTATAGATGGGAGCTTATTTTCAAACAAAAATAAAGAAACACTTGCAGAAGAATAAAAAGAGAGAGTGCGAGCAAAATAAGTGAGAGAGAGATATAGAGAGTGAGAGAATGGGAAGAGAGAGAGAGAGAGAGAGAATGGGAAGAGAGAGTTAGAAGGAGAGATGGGGGAGAGTCGGTGAGGTAGGGAGTTGGGGAGAAAGACTAGAGAATTAACGATAAAAAGAAGTCGAAGGGAGATGATGAAAGATTTCAAGACTTTGAGAAGTCAGAATAAGAAATTTGAATGGAAGAAAGATGAATAATTAAAATGAGTGGAAGACATCTTGAATTTTAGAAGCTTTTACGTTTTAAGTGATGATGCTGTTTACGCTTGATTAATGATAAAACGGTTCGCTAACATGTGCGAAAATGAAAAAATAAAGATGGAGAAGAAAGGATTTATTTTTTTCTTTTAATGTCATGCACCTTTAGGTTGTGGCAATCATAGCTCTCTAGAGCTTCCTGTCTTTTATAGCTTTAAGCAATCTTTGTCCCCTTATCATCCCTACTAATCACTGCTTTGAAACCCAATTACACAAACTCGTTAAGTAGGTTTAACGCTGTTTCCCTTTAACCCTCTTGCCTCCAATATATCTTGTGGGTGTTAAATTCTCCATGTGCCCTAACCTCATTAAGTGTCGCAGAATTTCAACTGCCTTTTTCAGATTGTCAATATAAGTGTCCTTTTTGCCACTTGTTTCCTTTCAATATTTTTGTTCTTTACCTGTTTCGACTATGGTATACTCAGTGCCACTGTAGAACAACATCTCTGTGACTTTAATGATTTCTGTGTCACATTTTCTCTTGACTGTCATGATAATTATATTTCTGCACCTGCTTGTCTACAATTCGTAAGTTACACCTTGGGCTATCCCTCTTGCTGACGATCATACATTATGTTTACCTACGGTTAACAGTTAGTACCTTCTTCTCACTTTCCTTTACTTCCTTGTCTCAGAGTTCTTGCAGTTACCTTTCTGAGTCTATCATCTCCACAGTGTCACGCTGATAACAGAAAAAGTAAAAAAAAACAACACTTCAAAGATGGAACAAATAGGTCAGATAACTCTTTCACGACGAAATAGGAAAAGATTCAGCAGACAAAAATATGAAAGATTAAAGATTAAAGTCTGAAGTAAAATTAGTACTAACCACATATTGAACAGGGACAAAGCAGCAAGACCAAATTGGCAGCTTTAGATAATTTCAGCATGAACAAAATGACAAAAATAATAAATGAAATATACAACATTGGTGATATACCGGAATATCAATTTTCATAGCGCTGCCCAAGAAGATAGATGTAAATAAATGCGTGCGCCATGGGACAATTAAGCGAATGAGCCACGTAACGCAACTTATCACCCAATTTTGATGAATAGAACACGTAGCAGAATTAGACCGGATATAGGACAAGAATTGTGCGGTTTTATTAAAGACACAGGAAGAAAGAATGCGATATTTATGGTCAGAATTATATAAAAATAGTAATACAAATTTAGACGGATATATACTTATGTCTTATATATTATGCAAAAGTGTTTAAACTGTTACGCAAGTTTGATTTATTTGAGAAAGACATTAAAATAAGCCAGAACTTATATTGGAAACGCTTGCATACGGATAGAAAATGAATTCACTAAAAAGAAAAATAGAAAGAGAACCAAAGACAAGGATGTATTTTCTACACGAAACTATTCAACCTTTAGAGTCAGGCAATCCTGGCAAAATGAAAAGTCTTGAGATCATTATTGACAGCTACAATCTTAACAACAAAAGATATACAGATGACAGTGTTGATACATAGAAAGGAAACTTCAGGAACTCCTACAGAAGGTAGTAAAAGTAAAGTGAGAAGAAAGAACTAAATACAAACTGAAAGAAAACAACGTATGGTTGTCAGCAAAAGGAACAGATAAAGATGTGCAATACGAATTGGAGATACCAAAGTACTAAAATTTAGATATGTTAGAATTGCTTTAACAAATTGCGGAATATGTGACACTGAAATACGAAGGTGCATTGAAATAGTGAAAGGTCGTTCCAAAAGCTAAGCAAAATATTAAGAAACAGGAAAATTTCGTTAGAAACAAATTAAAGAATATTGAACTGACATGTAATATTGGTCCTCCTCTAGGTCAGTGGATGCTGGACAATCTCCACTGAAATGAAGAGAACAATACTGAACATGTGAGTAACGACAAAGTTTTAAGGAAAATGGAAATATTAAGGTCACTCATAATTAAAATAGAAAGATACAATTTATAATGAAGAAAGAGGGATTGGAAAATTTGACACTCATATGACATATTGAAGGTGAGAGAGACTGAGGAAAGTAGTGAATAACCAACCTCTAACGAGTTTGTGTAAATGATTGTCAGAACAAAATGACAAAAATTAGCAAAATGACAAAACTACAAAGGACAGGAAGTTGTAGAAAGCCATGATTGTCTCCGTCCTGATGAAGAAGAAGAAAATTGTGTCGATAATAAATTTTGATAGTTTTTTTAGGTTGAGTAAAACCGATGAGACATGTTTTATCTCACGCCTCTTTCTACTTTAGTAGACTTGTTCAACTCGTTTTCTGTCCGAATTCATGCGCTTTTTTTCCAGTAAATGTTACGCGGATTGTTTTGATGACTTTCCGTGTCTGTCGCTTATAAATTCCTCATCATTTATCCATCTAGTTTCCAACATTGATAAAGTCCTAAGTGGTCTGGGTTTTTTTTTTTCTAGTATCGTGACGACTCTGCTGCATGCATTTATGGTTGCTAACTATTGGACAATAAGATTGAGCATTAAAGTATTTTGAAGCGAGAGTCGGGAGCTGATCATGGCCATTTCAGATACAAAAAAATATAAAGAAAGTCAGTCGCTTGAAGAACAGGCACTGTTACGATTTTTTTTCTTTTCTTTTTACACGAACTGAACTTCACAGACAATTCACACCAGGCTTTATCCATGATGCTTAATTTGGAAATGTGATTTCGATTTCATTCTTTTTCATTACCCCGACTTTAAGCGAATTTAAGTGTAGTATTAGATTGGCAGCTTAGGTGGCATCATTCTGCAGTTGATTACGTGTAACCGTAGGTTCTAAGCTAACAGTTTCTTCTCTCACACTTCCCGCGTGTAGAAATCTCTTCCGGTTTCCAGTCAACTTTGATCGTTAAAAATGTAAATGCAATGCCAATCGTTTTTTTTCTGTCTTCTTAATTCCTATTCTTTTATTGCTCTCGCTCCTTAATAATGTTTTTCTTTTTCTGACATTCTTTCACACTTAGCAACGTCTTGAGTCATTGTAGCTTTATTGCATTGCTTGAGGTGAAACGATTAAAAAATAATTACAGAAAATATAAAAAAAATCTACTGTTTTCGTTTCATGAATTTATACTATTGATCAATGCACCGACACGTCCAAACTTTTTTGACTGCTCTATAATTTAATCTCATTAGAATATATATACAACAAATATATGTGGTTGTACATATTAATACATCCTCTAAAGATGCCCTCTACATATAAGATTAGTACATCACTTAGAATCATCACTAGTGTGACTATATTCTCCATTAGTAAGCTGGTCATACCTCTTTCCGATAACAATCAGGCGTTCATCCTGCTCTAACAATAAGGATTCAGTCAAATTTCGGGTTATTTAAAAAAACGAACCTATGTCTTTGGGCGAACATAGAAAAAAGTTGTAGAATAGTTGTAGGAAGACAACGAGTGGAAAAAGAGATGCGAACCAGCTAAAGAGAAATCAGCTACGTCATTTCTGTTCGAAATGCAGACGATTCATAGACGCAACAATCTTGGTTCAAAGGTTAATATATAGATTTGTAGACGAATACAAGTTAAAGTAAAGAATCGCCTACATTTTCCTCTATTCATACATTTATATCATTTTTTTCATGGCTATCGATCTTTTTGTTTCAGGCTGTTCATATCTATTTGTCTACATGGAGAAGAAACGGTGCAAGAAAAAAGCTACAATTGCGAAAAAAATTATAATATAAATAAATCGCTAAAAAGAGATTGCCAGGCAATATCGACCGCTAATAGGAACTTCCGGTTATTTATTTTTTTCACTTGATTGGAGGAGATTGGTATCAGCCGAGAGGGATATCGGCTTAAAGCTGTCAGAATGACAGATGACGAAAGTGAGGAACTGCGACTTGATAACCCTGTATCAAACCAAGCAGAAAGACGCTCACAGAAGAGGGAAAATGAAAACATTGAAATAAAATAGGCGAAAAAAATAAAAATGTAAGCAAATTTGAAATAAAAAAACAACGTAAAAACTACAGCATATAAGTCGGATAACTAAATAGCTTGGCAATAAACAGAAGAGAATAAAAACAAATTTGAGATTCGTCCTATTCCCATCCCAGACTTCCCAGTTAAAGTTGTTATATAAAAGAGGAAATCCAAATGAATTTTGAATTATATTTTGTTCCTCTCATGCCCTTCCCTCTTCATACGAGACAAGTTTTCAACGCACTCGTCTAGCAGCCATTTGATGTGGTAGCTATTTGATTCTATTGTTGTAGTAATTTGAAATCGCTCTTGTTTGTGACCTTGCACCAGACAGATTAATCTTTTTTTAAAAATATATGGGTATTTTTATAAAGTGCAAAGCGTATATATTTTGAAAATGAAGCAACCTATAATTACACTTTCATTTTAACAATCATCATTCTTATGCAGTTAAAAAGCACGATGAATGGCAATTTTTAATGTGCAGTCATTTCAATAATTAAACATAAACAGACGCCATAATGTATACACGTGACGCTCATAAAGGTAATGAAGACAAAAACAAATATAAAATTTAAAAAATGTTACCTAGATACACACATACATATACTAACACATACTAACGCCATAAAATAAATGCGAGCTAAGCACGGAACACAAAACAATATAGAATTCAAAATAGGCATTTTCCTTTTGAAAAACGCAAAAAGAACGTAAGATCTTGGGAGCATCCCAAATGAACAAGCGCACATTTTGAAACAAACAAAAACAGGGATAGCAACACAAACACGTGTAGCCACTAGAAATGACATAGTAATAGGAAATAGTGTCGACTTTTGAAAAAAGCCCATACGCACACACACGCGCGTGCGCGCGCGCACACACACACATATATATATCGTGTGTGTGCTTGCATGTGTGTATGTGTATTTTATATATATATATTGTTGTATGCGCTTACATCTATATAAATGGTAACAGTGACATAAATATCTGGATGTTTTTATACTATCACCATTTTCGCTAAAGGAATAAATTGTTAAGGATAACGGATACATCTACATATATTTTACTATATTCAGCGCTCTATGAAGTTGTTGCCAGTGATCACTCTAAATAAAGATCTAATCATGACGAGAAACACATATTTTTATGGAACTGACTCGCAGACAAGACAATGCCATTTGTCTGAGCGCAGATCAAGAAGGTCATAGGTTCGTTTTAAGCCATCGCACTTAGTTATCGACTGCAAACTAGCCGGGTTTGTTATCGTAACCGCATTGAATATTTATGCTTTGAAAGCAAGAAAATGTAACGGTTTCTGTCGCTGCCTCAGCCATTTTCGCGCGCCAAATTTTTATGTTTATTACCTCCCTTTATGATTAAGTTTTTTTCTTTACTCTTATCACAGTTTATCCGTTTGTCTGTTTCCTTTTATCAATGCAATTTTTTCGATAATTTTTCTCCATCACCCTGTGTATAAATCGCCAACTTCTCTCATACACAAGCATATATACATTTGTAATAGTTGTGATTAGGCATTTGTAAGTATAGGAAATAGTTTCATTATTAATATGAGGTTTCATACTTAATGTGCACATATTTCAGTTAACGATATCTGTACCTTAATCGACTTGTAAACGACTAAGAATCTCTTTATAATGACGGTCATATAGCGGCAGAAATAGTTCTGTATGTCTTACTCTTTCCTCGATTTTCTCATTTGTAAAGTTACATATTTTATCTTTTTATTCTCTAAACGCAGAGACGAATAAAATCATGAATAAATGTACACACACACACATATATACACGCATACACACATGTCTGTATATGAATATGGTGATAATGTGTATGTATCAATGTATAGGTTGAAGTCTATCTATATATACATCGTTTTGGTAGCTTTTTTGTTTCGTATATGCCCCCTATGCCAGTAACCTCTGTTCAAGGCATTGCTTTTGTCGAATTTTAAAGGCAAGCAGAGCCTTCCACACAGTAGAATAATGCAAACAATTATCCTACTCGTGTGTGTGTGTGTGAAGATGATCCAAAATTCGCAACGAAATGTTCTATGACATATATACATAGAGAAAACACGAATACCCAGTTAAGCAAATTTCTGTGTAGAAACAGATTTATAAGCCTGCATGCAGATATTTCAGCGTCTACACTTTTGCACTGTTCATTATAATCGCCATATGATGCTAAGAATTTTGAACTGTTCAAACAATTTTAACCGGAGTTTTTAATCGGGTTTAAATGTCAGTTAAAATCCAGGATTTCGATGATGATTTTTCAAGGCTGGCATTCTAGAAGTAGGCACGAATCAGTCTCCTTATCTTCATAACAGTCAATACACATGCGTTTGTCATATACAGAATATATATATATATATATATATATATATATATATATATATATATATATATATATATATATATATATATAGATAATGTTCATCGTAATGTTCATGAATGGAAAAACACATGCTCACGTACATACGCGTATACACACGATTACATATATCGGAAGTGTATATATATATATATATATATATATATATATATATATATATATATATATATATATATATGCATATTTCTATTTACTCTATGATTTTAACTAACCTAAGACGAGCTTAGTATTGCTACAAAATATAAATAAATATGTATACACTGAAATGTCTATCTATCAACGTTATATGCAAACCCGTCACTGTATAAATACTTCAATGTATAATTTTAAAAAACAAAAATGAATATATATTTTTATATAAATTTCTATTTATTTACGTTTAATATTTATTACGTATGGAATATATAGAATAAACATTTACATATGATTTATTCAAGTGTATGAATTTATATTATCCGAGGATCCATTAGATAATATATTATTGCCATTTGAATGAAATATATGACATTTAGAGACACTGCTACCCCAACAGAAGGACAAATCAAAGATAAATTACTGCATATATTTAAATAAATATACGCACGCACACACACTCTCTCTCACACACACAGAGTGTCTACGAGTTATTATTTTACACAGTAACTGTGGCACAAGCCCGAAGACACACAGAGTGTCATATAAAATAAGATAAATCGTAAAAGCATATATTTATATCCCGATTCTAACATTTATTCACATATATGGAAATATACATAAACGTTTATTTATGTTGCAAATATGTACACATATATGCGGTAAACACAAACGGAAGTCTCCTCACATATACATATATTTTTGTACATTTACATACACCTGTAGATATTTACGTGTACATACATATATGTAAGTGTGTGCGTGTATCCATGTATATATCTAGACATACATATACAGTGGCACATAATATATCTCTCATTCTCTTCATATATATATATATATATATATATATATATATGTGTGTGTGTGTGTATGTGTGAGTTTGTGTGTTTGTGTGTGTAATGAATAGCCGCACATAAGCTCACATGGTCTATATAGTCACACATGAACGTTTACTGTCTGGTGCAGTCAGTTGATTTATATGTTTTATATACATTATTGTTGGTCTTTGATGTGAAAGTGGCCGATTCTATCATTGTTCAAGGGTGACTGAGCGAAGACAAGTATCGAGTAGAAGCCATTTTGAAAATACAGAGGGAAAAAAGACATCGCCAATAAATCTTCAACAACTCCGATTCTCCTCACTCAACTTGACCGCGAACAATCGAACCGGCTGCCAGTTTCTGATATACCGATATCGATCTTTCTTATTCATATTGGCCTTCGGTGCTACGAAGAGAAGGCTATTGGAGTTTTGATTGATTTCGACTTTTGTCTACATCTTGTGACTATTCGCCATTCTCGTTGCCCACGCTATGATAGCTGCCTATTTCATTTATGTTTTCAGTTGAAAGTTATTCTTTATCCATTCAAAAAGCCGTAAAATTTATAAAGAAGTATAATTAAGTCGGACTCTCTGTGAGAAGGATTAGGTTAGCTCGGACTGTCATCTTAATTGCTTGATTAATACTGTTTTGATTAATAGAGCTGTTGATTTCTTTCCGTATTTGTTGTCTAGCCAGCCATTTTTAGTATACACTGAAAAGTTGATTCAATGCAGGTGCATAAAGGCCTTAAAGGAGCAATCCCATCAATACTGGAGGAAAGAAAAAGGTTTGAAGCAGATATTCCCCTTTTAAAAATAAGGATATTATTCAGCGCCATTTCCCATTAAAGATAACGCGTGCCTCGAGCGAAATGCAAAAGGCGTCCATAACTTGTTCCGAACATTGCTGTTCATATCATCACACAGCCGGGTTGGCGTAGGGGTTGAATCAAGAAACCATAAGTACTTTTAGGAAAGCACACAGACACGTATGAATCTTTTCTGCCAATATAAAAAGTAAAAAATTGTCAGTAAATTATCCATCCATGGAAATTGAACAACGGTTGCTGCCAGCGCCAGTCCAATTCATGACCTTTTATTAAATCGCCCTGATGTCAAGCTGACTGATTCCTTTCATAGCATTTTTCAAGACAATGGAAATTACTTGAAGGTACCATCTCCTCTCCAATTATCATAAGACAAATTGGATTGGGTTACATGGTACCAGAAACAAGAGGTATTCTCTGACATGACTTACTGGAAAAAGTTGAACGAAGTCTGCCTTAGAGGCGCCATTATATTGACTTCATAATTGTCCGTTTTATAGACTAGTGAGAGAGACTAGTCTGTCCACTTCGCTTGAGACACAACAAGGCAAGAATGTCCAATTTGCTGCCACTAATTCACCCGTTAAACACGTCATAGCATGATAAAGAGATACATATTCTCTCTCTCTCTCTCTCTCTCTCTCTCTCTCTTGTTCTATCTCCAAGTTAGGTTCTGTAGTCTTTAATTCGCTTATCTTCAATATTTTTGTTTTGATTTCATTCAATTTGTATTTGTAACCAATTAGAGCTAACATGTTACATTTGAGTTGAAACGTTTTCTTTAAATTTTACTGCATTTCGAAGATAGCAAAAAGCAGTAATTCTACAAAGTAATAATTTCTCTAACGTTTTTTTCAGTTTCGTTTACAGTATTTATCAATTATTAATAAAATAAATAATGAAAAACTTGTTGCCAATGAAAAGAGAATTAAAAGCAACTTTGCGATACTAAATAAGAAATTCGCAAGAAATTAAAAAGGCGTGACTTTGATTTTGACAAATCAAAAATGTATGAAGAAAGATAAAAGAAGAAATTTAATCTATTCGAATTTGATTTGTTGGTCAATCGTATGATTCAAGAATAGTCTTCTTCTTCTTCTTCTTCTTCTTCTTCTTCTTTCATTTTTTTTTATGTTTGGTTCTTTTCCTGTATTTTTTCTTACAGTGGACAGATTTTTCTTCCTGCAACACTGTTTATCATTAGTTGACATTCTATAATTGAATTGACACAAGCCCAATTAGTTGTGAATTTAATAGGTCGATTAAACTGTGAAATGGTTTATTGCTGTTAGAGGGATGGTCCATCAGAATCAAGACATAATCAATAAGTTAACTGGTCAAGAGTAGATAGATATGTTAGCACACAATCAAGTGCAACGTAATTAGTATAGATTATTTATATTGTATTGTGATATTCGTTTATGTTTGGAGGACCTGCTTTTCCTAAAAAGCGACATTAGAAATCCTGGCATCTATTTGATTTGTAGCAGAAAAATAAATCATGACTTCGTATTTCGTAGGAATGCTTTATTTCAATTATTTCATTTGGTATTTTTAGATAATGTCTGAATGACATTGGTCAAACTGCATGCTAACACACTTTGGGGGAAGGGGCTCATCCCATGTTTTTTTTTAAGTATTTGTTTTCATCATCTATTTTAACACAATACATGAAAAAGAGTATAAACGACTGTATCAAACAAATATTTGCTAGTTTATCTCATTGGTGGTAATCATAGGAAAAAGCACCTGATTATAGTTGATCAACTTTCTTAAATTTCTTATCAATAGTTTCTGCCAAAATTCGACAGCGGATTATGAGTAACGATTGTGTCCTGACTTTGCAACAAGCAACCAGATTCTAATAATATTTTTCACTTCCGCAAGTACTTTCCGATTCTATGATTCATAGTTAAGTATGTGGCAGGGGCGATATCACCCCTGAAATAATAATAATTATAATAAAGGAGGATATGCTTTAAACCGAAAATACCAAGTGAAAGAGAGGCGTTTTCGAATAACCAAGATGTTAATATGCTGTAAGGACTTTGAAATGTAAATGTTACAGAAAGTTAATTTAGAACACGAAATACAATCTTTTTGTAAATGTACAAAGGATATAAGATTACTAATAGAAAATTACTGGAACAGTAATAATTTGGAACTTTTAAAAAAAGAAATGGAGTTTGAAACTATAAAAATCGAACTTAAAATCAAGGATGCTTTGATCTAGAATTTATTTTTAAAACAAAGTCTACAAAGAGCGGCAGAATAATTATTAGCGAGGTGATAATCAATAGCATCTTGTTGTGAACCTTGGAAACCACTCGATGAAATAGTAAATTGTTTATTCTCAGAGGAGCGAAGTTGTACTTTGGTAGTATGTCAGTACGTTCGCGCTAGAAAAACAGATACGTCACCGGTCTGGGACACGTGAGGCCGGTTCTCTTAATAAAGAGGCAAGCCAACTGGGGGAAAGAGAATTTTGGGTTCGTCTGTCATCGAATGCAGTCGAAGTGAGTGTTGCTGAAGCTGAGGGCGAAGAAGCGAAATACCGCCGCTAACATCTAAGTACGGCTTCTCCTGTTACTACTACTACTACTACTGAGAACGGGAACATCGAAGGTTGTAGTAGTTGCGCTAAGAACAGACCAAAAAGTGTTAAAAAGAAGGCCACGTCTCTCCTTTACCGAAATTATTCGAAGTATTTGTGTTTGTTTGGTTTTTGTTCACATACAAGAAAAATTCAACTTTGTGCAATAAGAACTATTTTGTGTGTGTGTGTGTGTTTGCTTTTATATATAAAAAAAAACTTTTGTCCTTTCAAAAATCGAATCAACTTGGTTATATTTATTTTTCTTTTAACCAGATTCTCAACTGACGAACTCGCAGGTGGACCAATGGAGAGCTTCCGGATTTCTACGATCTGAGGAACACTTTTCAGGATCAAAACAATCACAACGTGGATTGAGGGTGGTTTCGAAATGACATTGGGAAACGAAGACTTGTGCCTTACCTGTAATACTGGATGATACCGGACCAACGGCGGTTCTTGTGGAGTGCGTGAGTCCAGTGGGGTTAGGATACGGTGTTACAAGTATATATTAGATGTATGTATTTCTATGAAATAGACGCATAGTTTCTTCCATAAAAATTATTCCGTATAAGATTAAATATATATTAAGCTTAACGTATAATTTCAATTATCCATCATATACCATTTTAGGGAGACTGGTGAATTCTAATGAATACTTGTAATTAATATTTGACACTGGTTCGAGTAAAATCCATATTGTTGTTCTTAATAACCTTAACCATGTGTTATCCCCAATCTCGGAAAAGATTTTTAAACGTTGTCTGAACGATAAAGTTTCCTAAGTTTTTTCAAGAATGCTGATGAACGTTCATCACCGTCGCAATAACACCAGTCTCCTTAGTGTTATCAACAAACTCTTTTTAGTCTGTTATCAACAATGATGTTAGTGAACAGCACACCAGAACCAATCTCCTCGGCGACAAACAGTACGGATCTATTTCACTCATCTATGTTCACTGTTGATAATTTAACTGTCATTATTCACAGAACCAGTGAAGTACTTGATGGTAGTTTCATCACGTGAGCGATTGCTTAAATATTTCAACTGTTGTTGACAAGTTGCGGCATGAGGTGTTCCTACACAAATTCTCCAGTTATGGCATCATTGGTAGAGTCTGCATAGTGGTCAAGACCTTTTTTTCTCGGGTAGGGACATGAAGGCATTTGTGAATAATCAAACCTCTTCTGAAGCAATTAAGATCAATGCAGGCATCCCCATGGTCATCTACTTGGTCCTACTCTTTTTCTGCTTTTTATTAACGTTCTGCCCAAGAACATTCTCAGATCATTAGTAAATATATATGTAGATGAGACCACAGTTTATGGATGAACCTCCAAGAAGCAAAATGTTCTGAGCTGCAGATGATCTCTTCCCTGGGCAAGCTCTATCATCTCAGTGGGGAAAACTGGTTTATAACTTTCAATACCTCTAAAGATATGCTAGTATACTTTCGTCATTACTGATCAGTCACGATCAACGCTTGCATTCTCAATGGGACTTTTACATAATAATAGCAAAACGAATAATGTATTTAATATAGATACCTCCACGAAATCGCTAAAAAAAGGAGAATAGCATGATGAAAAGACGCCAAACTTGACGAAAACAAAATTTTATCGTCTAAATGTTTATGTTATTATTAAGAGGAAAGATGTGGGGGTATTTTTATACATTTTCAATCGTTACTAGCACGTCCGAAATTTTCGTTAAAAATCTTGTTTTTGAGTCAGCAAAATTAACAGATAATCGTGGCAACCATTTTTTTTCATTTTATAAAAAAATGAAAATCTCAGTTTGAAATTCTTTTAAAAATCAATTATCATTTATACAAAAGTTATTTTAAGAAAATCAGAAATTAAAATGTTTATTTAAAATATTTTGAACCAAGCTTAACTTAGCTTCTGCACCGAAAAGATGTAATTCGAAAATGAAACAAAGGAGGTCATAATCTTTCGCGTCACTCGACAGGTGATGAATGATATATTGACGGATTACGTGAGGATAATTTGTTCTACGGAAGGAGAAAAGTGAAATTATTTAGATTTAAGTGAACAAATTATTGACCTCGTTATTTTTAAGGAAAACTTTCAGCGCTCTATTTTTTTATTTTTGTATTTAGGTTTCACCTTTACGTTTACGATGCTTTATGGACAATATATTATAAAGAAATTAAAATAAGACTGTTAAGAGTTAGATTAAATTTCATAAGAAAGGTATCTAATTAATTTATAGGTACCTTTCTTATGAAATTTTATCAGAAGTGTACATAAAATACTATAATTTTATGTACATTTACTACATTTTACTGTGTTATTTGTATTTCCCTTCATTTTATTATTAATTTTGATATTTCATTTATGGAAAAATGTCGTAATTGAGATTAATATAAAAATAAGATCATATAAATTTCATAAGATGATACTGATACTTGTAGGTACTCTTCTCAGTTGAAATTGAAAATCAAATTAACTTCTCCACACGTGTTTAAAAAAGTAAAGGCCTTAACAGCGGAGAACAATGCTTAACTCAAATAACGCAACTTAATTGTATTCTGGTTGGTCTTCCGTACTTTATAATTACAGCCCGATTATAAACACAAAATTACATTTCTTAATTACTGCGGGTCTTCTGATTAGTCAAAATGATACAATTTACAACGCGCTGAAAAAAGATCTGTCTCATGAGGACATATACGAAAGTGGATGTGGCTTTTAACTAATTTTATAATATTTTAACAACTTAAATGTAAAAATCTATTATAATTAAAAAATAACAAATAATTGTATTAAAAATTCATTTTTCATCGAAAAAAGTTTTTGCTTTCAGAAAATATTGGCTATATTCATAAAAACAACTAAAAGCGAATAAAAGTATTTGAAATTAAATAATATCTTTGTTTTATTGAGTTTTGTATGTTACAATTCAGAGCTGATTTTCAGGTAGGGGTGTTTCAATTAAAAACAAACAAAAACATAATTTGTATTCCTCAAAGCATTGTGCTTTTAACTATTGTAATTACTAATATGGACTCGATCGAATTTCTAGAGTTTTCATAAAATTAGTTATGGAAGGTAATAAATATAAAAAAATATTTCTGCCATGACTTTAATAAAAAACACATATTTATAATAATTTTCACCATCTGTGAATAGTTTCTGAAAGTTTCATTAACATCCGACAATTATTTCTATTTTTGTAAGATTTTCTAAATTAATGTGTGTCATACAAAAAAAAAGTGCTAAAAATTGTATGTTATTTTACTAGATCTGGTGATACAAAGAGAAACAAGGATTTTTAAATCAAAATACAGAATTTTCTAAAAAGAAGGAAAATTTTAAAAATAAACTTTGATCTTTCCTCTTAATAATAATATAAACATTTAAACGATAAAATTTTGTTTTCGTCATTTCATCATGCTATGCTCTTTTTTTAGCGATCTCATGGAGGTGCCTAATTTAATGGCAAAATTGATAAGAAATTTCTCGAACCCCCTCCATCTCTTTCTCTCTCTCTCTCTCTCTCTCTTATATATATATATATATATATATATATATATATATATATATATATATATATGAAGAGGAAGAAATTGTTTGTAAAATGTATATAAAAATAAGTGTATCAATGTTTTTGACAGAAAAATTCATCAGTTTTCTGAAGTAAAAATGCAATCTGCTACGAATGAAAACAAAAAATGAAAAAAATATAGAGAAATATAAAAAAATTGAAATTACTTTTGATCATTATGTTTAGTCGATGGGCTTTCTATTATATATGTTGCATTAAGTAATTTGAGATGATTTAATTCTCTTTCATTAGCCCCTTCCTTATTGATGAAAGGACTTGTTAATAGTCAATTGTTTTTTTTATAAATAAAAACTAATATTTCACAGAACTTAACAAAAAAGTAACCAAAAGATGAGAGAGAAAAAGAGAAAAAAGCAGCAACAACTAAAGATTACTTAATACTGAATCTACTTGAGAAGGCCGGAGAGCTCACCAGCAGAAAAAGTAGGTCTCGTAATAATTTACGAAAGGATACAAATGATGAAAATGTTATCTGTTAACTTTAAGCAACAAACGAAAAACATTTTGGAGTATCAGATCGGGGACTGATAGAACGAAAAAAATGGATTGCATATGAATAAATGAGGAGAAAATGATGTCTCAGACTTTAAGAAGATAAAAGACGACGGCAAAACTTATATAATGAGGAGAAAACTGGAGAACAAATATGAAATTAGTTGGGGAAATGAAAATGGAGACGAGTAGAAAAGTATGAATGAATAAACACAAGAATCTGTGGCGAGTGAAAAGAGATTCGAAGAACTAAGGGAAAACGATAAAAAAGAAAAAAAACAAAACAAAAGGAAAAATAATAGCGGGAAAAAACACCATTAGAAAGTGTCGATCTGAGATTTGAGTTTCCCGATCTGCTTCAGCCTGTCAGTTTTCGCATTAACTCTAATGGACGCCTTGACGTTGCGATCATAAGCAACTCGTTTGAAACATCGGAAGAGAAAGACGCTTCCCTTTTTATTTTTCGTGCCAGACAAACAAATCTTTTCATCATGTGACTTTCTCACTTTTGAGTAAAGTTGGTTCCATGCTTGCATTATTTTGAAAAAGAAAAGTAAATGATAAATATCGAATATGATTGGTTAAAGGCAAGGGAGAGCGTCGAAAAATTTCGTTTTATTCAATAGAGACACTCACAATAACTAATACCTCAGTATCTATTTACTGATAGTCGTGAGTCTAGTGTAGTCCTGTTACTATCTATCTATCTATCTATCTATCTATCTATCTATCTATCTATCTATCTGTTATGGTCCGGTTCCTTGTACCACGGTGATAGTCCAAGGTAGAACAAATAAAGAAGAACTGGAACACAGGTATGGATAACAGAGATATATTACAAACAGGAATATATACAGAGAAGTAGAAGTGTTAGTATGAACAATCAGGTTTAGTAGAGAGAACAATGTAGTCTCGACCAGTATCACTATTCCAATGTCTTGCAGTAATTGTTTGACCGCGGCTCTGTTTCGGACTGCCTCTGACTTGACTCTTGACTCGACTTGAACTACTGACTCGACTTGAACTATTGACTCCTTGCCTACTCCTGAGGCGCAGTATTTATTAAGTATGGAATAGTCCATTATTATTATTATGGGTAAGATCCCATAACACTATCTATCTATCTATCTATCTATCTATCTATCTATCTATCTATCTATCTATCTATTTGATTAAATTTCTCGCTATAAGTATATGTATATACACTATTTTATAGATTTTGTTAAGGTACATGCGTCTAGACAGATATTTAAATATATTTTACTGAACTTGTAAACTTCATGCTGCAGTCATCAAGGAATTAATTACCCATCAAAAGGATGGAAAGCGAGCAAACTAACCTTTGCTGTAAGAACGACCGCCTTTTTTTTTTTTGGTCCCTGGTTATCTCTCTTTTCTTCTCTGTAATCCCAAAACCCTTCTCACCCTCTTTTGTTGTCTTTGTAATTCATATATCCGTTATTTCCTATTCTTCTCCTCACTTTCTCTAACACGAAGTTCCCATTTTTCTTCTATACTTGGCAAACCCAATCTCTCTTCTCTCTTCCTCTTTTCACATGATTTTCAATATTTCCTACTGATCTCTAATATATCCTTACTTTCTCTTCGAACATTTTTTCTGCTTAATATTGATGATTGATTAATCTTTTTACGGCCTATCAAACTTTTTCAGGTTAAATAATCAGAAAATATTTTTAGATTGTAAGAATTCTTTGGAAGATAATAATGATTTACTGATACAATCCATAGATGTTGTGGGGATGCAAAAGGTAAATTCTTACCTTTCCTAAGAGTATTTTGCGTAAATCAATATAAAGAACCCGACTGGATTTGGAATTCGGCTTTCAAGCCGTTATGCATCACACAACCCGCACATCTTAACTCACGGCACCACCCGTGCACCTAGATACTGACCAATCTCGGCGTTGCTTAACGTACGACAATCAGTGTTTCAATGTGATATGGCTAAGCCTATATAAACTGGGGCTTCAGGCGTGGAAAAAAATCATATCTGACTGAGTGTTATGATGGGTACATTGTGGGGGTTAATTTACATTCCAGCGCCAATTAATTGGCATGCTGTTTTCTCACGCAATAATAAAAATAGTAAAATTAAATCCCATGGCGTTACACCAGGCATGGCTCTTATGGCTTCTGATCTTAATTGATTGAAGTTGTTAACTTGTAAACGTTTCGTCTTGGTGAAATGAGATGGACTACAGTAAATATTCCGTGCAGCACTAAAGATTTATTTGTCAGTTACCCAACTTTAACCAGTTGGGCAATCTCCCCTAAGGGTTGGTGCACTGTGCATTTTTAATCTTGAGCATCATAGCATCGTAGACTGTTTGTTTGTTTTTAAGTATGAAGGATAAGGCAGCCAAAATGACTTGGAAGTCACGTCTAGATTCTTGGGACGACCCCATTTGGAGACATCTGGGCGGGCTGGGTTACCCCACCTGGAGGTATTTTTAACTGGGTCACAATTGCAAATATATTGCACTCCTTTTATCAAAGCCGATCACCATCTCACGCACATCTGGCTGTAATGAATGCTTCTTAGCAACATGATTACTATATTAGATTTCGTATATTTATCCATCAGTTGGCGTTTTGCTCTCTCATTAATAATAATAATAATAATAATAATAATAATTCATATTTGCATTCTCTAGAGGCTATACTATTTGCATACTACTCAAAAGCTCCAATATTCAGTGCCCGTACTGAAATAAAGCCAAGATTTTGAATGTTGTTGTTTAAAGCAGGCTCCCTCTATTTTAAGATCAGTGTAAATTTATTTTCTCACACCCCATTTCCTACCATTTGTTCTTTTACGAAACCTAGGACGTTGACATTCATGTCTGTTCACAATTCTTTCTACTTTATTGCTCTTAATGACGTTATCTCACCCCTTGTACACAAGATGGACTCGTCCAAAATATACTTATACTACGGAGAGATAGCGTGAGAAAAAACGTCGAGACAGGGTGTTCACCCAGAGTTATACGAGAGTCCAGAAAGAGAGATAATTACGGCTTCACTTACAGAGACTTGTACTTTTCTACTAACCCGCATTCCATTCTTCATTTCAAGTTTGTATTCTTACGTTTCATACACATATTTTTCTATTTCAATTACTGGCGTTGTTTATTTATTTGTGCAGGATTCCATCCCCGGAATCCACAACAACTTGGCGACGAGGACTTCGGACCCACACGGAAGAAAAAAAAAATTCTCTCTCGCCAACACAATAATTTGGCGACGAGGATTTGCACTTCTCGGGAAAAAAAAATTGCCGTTTGCCAGTGTCCACAACAACTTGGCGACAAAATTTTACGAGGATTTGCGAGGATTTTGCGTGACTACCGTGATTAAAAGGTACTTCTTCAAAATACGGAAAATCGAGTTTTTGTAATACTTTATCATGGAGGATTTTAGAAGTATTTTAGTAGAACTTGTAAAATACCAAAATGAACAGAAACTACAACTCCAAGAAAGAATGGAGGAGAAATGGCAAAAGCAATTACTACAAACACAGAAGGAAAATGAAGAAAGACAAATGCAACTCCAGGAAATAATATTAAAAGTAGCGGGCAATATACAACAGAAGAATATCGAAAAAGAGGCGACTTTTTCCCAAGATGCAGTTTGGAACACAATAGAAACATTTAAATACTCTCTAGAAGATGATAAAAATTTCGGGGACTATTACAGACGTCATGAAGACATTTTCAACATTGATTGCCAAAATTAAACGGAAGCTAAGAAGCTACGTTTATTACTCAGGAAATTGGGAACAGAGGAGTACACAAAATTTGTGGACTATATTCTACCGAAAAAGACAAACGATTTGACGTTTTGACGAGGCAGTTACATGCCTTACGAAGCTTTTCAGTCCAAAGACTTCACTTTTTCACAAAAGGTAGAAATGTCTCAACCTCGTAAAAAGCAAAAATGAGGACTTCTCCACGTTCGCCGAAATTGTGAACAAACATTGCGATGACTTTAAAGTAGCAGAATTGACTCCGGACAATTTTAAGTGCCTTATTTTCGTGCAGGAATTACTCTCAGCCAAGGACAGTGAAATGCGCAAAAGAATGCTCTCGAAACTTCAAAACGAGCCTGGATTAACGCTACAAAAATTGTCAGAAGACTGCCAAAATGCTTGAGCATAAAAAAGACTCTATCGGGTAGCACACATACGTAAGTTGAACCAAAATTTACGATTTTCACCCCCACCCCGAAAGAAAACAAAAATTTGATGATCAAGAAAAAATTACAAGGTATAAGGCGATTAATGACAGATCAAAGCAAATATAAGCCCCCCTCCATCTGCATGTCACAGATGTGGTGGATTCCACTGGAATAAAGACTGTCGATTTAAATATAAGAACTGTTTAGCTTGTGGAAAAATGGAACATAAGGCATCTCAATGCAGGAACAAAAAACACACTAGTAGGGTAAGAACTACTAGAATGGACTACGAAGACAACCTAAACACAAGAAAATACGTGAAACTCGAGATCTTAAATAATAATGTAAAATTACAGTTAGACTCAGGTTCGGATCTAACTATAATTAATTTACAAACATGGAGGAAGCTAAATAGACCGACCATGATGCATACACAGAAAATCGCTAAGTCTGTTATAGGGAACCGTATCAAATTTGAAGGAGAAGTAATTCTAAACGTAAAATTCCATGGAAAAACGAAAAATTGAACATATTTGTAATGAAAGACACAGAAAATTTGGTGGGCACGGACTGGTTGCAAAAATTTGACGTCTGGGATTTACCCATTAGCTCATTTTGTAAGAAAATAGAGTGCGAACCGTCAGAAGCTACAAAATTAAAAGAAGAACTACACAGGCAATTTCCCGAAGTATTCTCGAGCGGGGTGGGACGATGTAATAAGTTTGCAGCTAAAATTGAACTAAAGGAAAATGTTCAGCCAGTATTCAAGAAAAAGCGAAACGTGCCTTTCGCAACCATAGAAAAAATTGAAAAGGGGTTAGATAGATTGTTACAAACTGGAATCCTTTCACAAATCGAATTCAGTGAATGGGCGGCACCAGTGGTTTACGTAAAGAAAAAACCCGGAGAAACACGTGTTTTGCACAGATTTCTCGAAGCTATCAAGGATTATCACTACCCATTGCCAAGCCCGGAGGAAATATTTACCAAGCTTAACGGTGGTAAGGTATTTTCTAAGATTGGTTTAAGCGAAGCTTATCTTCAGATTCCAGTAGAAGAAGAAAGTACAAAAATTCTATGTATCAATACTCCCAAAGGACTTTACAAATTTAACAGATTGCCATTTGGGATAAAAGTAGCACCGTCAATCATTCAACAGATTATGGATACCATGCTCATGGGACAGAACTTTGCTACTGCTTACCTAGACGACATTTTAATCAAAAGCGATAATGTAGAACACGCAACGCACATTAAAGAAGTTTTTAAAAGAATTCAGGATTTTGGTTTTAAAGTGAAGGAGAAAAAATGCGATTTTTTTCTAAAAGAAATCAAATATCTAGGCCATATAATCAATGAAAGTGGCAGAAAACCAGATCCAGATAGGGCATCTGCAATAAAAAATATGCCTGAGCCGAAAAATGTCGCAGAGTTGCAAAGCTTTCTTGGTCTAGCGAACTATTACGGTGAATTCATTGCAAACATGCACAAATTGAGTGATCCTCTCAATGAATTATTGAAAAAAGATAACAAATGGAACTGGACGGAAGATTGTCAGAAAGCTTTTAAGGAAATCATAAAGAAATTAACGTCTGATCTAGCACTGACGCATTTTGATCCCAAACTGGAAATTACCATTGCTAGTGACGTAAGCTCACACGGAGTGGGAGCTTGTATATTACACAAGATGCGGGATGTCAAAAGGAAACCTATAGCTCACGCATCTAGATCGTTGTTACCAGCAGAGAGGAATTATTCGCAAATTGAGAAAGAAGCGTTAGGCATAATATTCGCCATAACTCGCTTCCACAGATGCATATATGGAAGAGAGTTTACTCTTCAAACTGACCATAAACCTCTTCTCACTATATTAGGATCGAAAAAAGGACTACCAATTTACACAGTCAACAGACTTCTGAGATGGGGAACTATATTATTGAAGAATACCGTCGAAGAAAATTGGGCATGCGGATGGATTATCTAGATTGGTACCTGCGAAATGCGAACCTCTGGAAGACTCTGTAATAGCGGCTTTGCGAGCCGAAGACGAAATTAGTAAAGTGCTAAACAATACAGTAAGGGAATTACCAGTGACCTTGTTAGAGATAAGAAGAGAAGCTGAAATGCATGAATTCATACGAAGTACAAAAAGAAAAATAGAAGAAAGATTTGTGACTACGCTTAAGAGAGCCTTGAAAAAAAGCAGAGGACGTACCAACAGAAAGAGCCATACAACAGTTCCTACAAGTCTACAGAATCACCCCGAACGGAAACATACCATCTGGCCTTTCGCCAGCTGAAGTGATGTTTGCCCGCAAAATACGGTCTGTTTTTGACAAACTATTACCCAGCAAAAATAAAAACCGACATACACCGATAGTGCTTAAAAGATCCTTTAAACCAGGCGAACGGGTCTATTTCAGAATGTTCAAGAACAATATGGCATACTGGGGACCAGGTACGATAATAAGCAGACTGGGAAATGTTCTATACACGATCCAAGGCGAGACATTCACTCACAGGAGACATATCAATCAGATACAAAAAAGACGGGTAGACGAGCCAAGCTCGTCACCTTCGGAAAATAAAGACTCAATTGAGGCGATTTTTGAAGCATTTGAAATTCAAAGTCGACAAGTAGCCACGGAGATTAGAAGAACAAGCAGGAAAAGAAAATTCACAGAACCGCTAATAATAGACCATAAGCTGAAAAAATATTAACTCCCCCCCAAAAAAGAAGCTAAGGAGAGGGGGTATTGTGGGGCTCACCCCTTGTACACAAGATGGACTCGTCCAAAGTATAATTATACTACGGTGAGATAGCGTGAGAGAAACGTCGAGACAGGGTGTTCACCCAGAGTTATGCGAGAGTCCAGAAAGAGAGATAATTACGGCTTCACTTACAGAGACTTATACATATACTTTTCTACTAACCCGCATTCCTGGACTACTAATCTTCATTTCAAGTTTGTATTCTTACGTTTAATACACATATTTTTCTATTTCAATTACTGGCGCTGTTTATTTATTTGTGCAGGATTCCATCCCCAGAATCCACAACAATCTTTTAGCCATCTCTCCCAAAACCTGCTCCGCCGTCCATTTACTCAAACTCCCTAGGTACATTGTGCGTTGTTTTTTTTTTCTGACCATCTTACCTTCAATCTGTCCTGTGAGTCACAAATATTCCAAGCCCGCTTTCCTCATTATGTGCCCCAGAAATTTCAATTGTCTGTTCTTAATATTATGCCTAAGTGTCCTCTTTGTTGCCATTGTCTCTAGAAATTCGTTGTTACTCACATATTCGGTCCATGTTATTCTCAGCATCCTTCTGTAGAACCACATTTCTGTTGCTTCAATATCTTCATCTGTGAGTTGACTGTCCAGAATTCACTGCCATGTAGGAGGATTGATACTATATAACAGTTCAGTACTCTTTTATTTGTTTCGAATGAAATTGTTTTATCTTAATACTTTGCTCAGCCTAAGTTTAATAAATATTAATAGCAATCTGAATGAAATAGCTCACTTGTTTAAGTTAGTTAGGAGATGTGTAAGTGAGAAGAGAAATGGGAAATCGGCAAGGAAAATGACAGTGGGGGTGAGAGAGAGAGAGAGAGAGAGAGAGAGAGAGAAAGAGAGAGAGAGAAAAGAGAGAGAGAAATAGAGAGAGAGAGAGAGAGAGAGAGAGAGAGAGAGAGAGAGAGAGAGACAGAAATAAAATCTGAAATAAAATCTGAAATGAAGGGGAAAATCAAATTCCATTTACTCTCGAGCAATTATTAAAATATTTAAAAAAAAATCTTGTCCGTGTTGACTGCACGTAGGAAAATGTATTTTCCGTTTTTTTAAATTTTCTTTTCTTATTCCATGATAATGTAGAAATTGATCTTTTGCATTTCATTAAGCAACTTCAACAGCTTTACCTCCGACTAAACATTCCTAAACAGATTATCGTGCACATAAATAGACTTTGCGTGTTGCAATGCTTGTGCCTAGCATAAGGAGTGAGTGAGTGAGTGAGTGAGTGAGTGAGTGAGAAAAAAAACAGTTATTTTTTTATGCAGAAAAATGTAGAAAAAGAAAGAGTAAAATAGTAGAAACCGTGATTTATGAAGTGCGATAAAAACAAGGAAACTAAAGAGAAAATAAACATTATGAATATTGTTAAGAAGACAAAATATAATAGAAGAAAATTTTGATAATCGACATAAAAAGAAAAACGACATTAACTAGAACATGCACACACACATAAGCGCGCATATATATATATATATATATATATATATATATATATATATATATATATATATATACCGATAAAGTTTTGAAGAAATATGGCAAGTAAAAAGCACTTTCATTGAAACTAGATTTGATTACGTGTTTCGTATTTCTAGGCTTCACCAGATGAAAAAACGATATCTCTCTCTCTCTCTCTCTCTCTCTCTGTATATATATATACATATATATGAGGAAATAAAGTGAATCAGTGATTGAGAGAACGGAATATTTTATGAAAAGTAAGAATTAGATATAGAGATAGATACGAACAGATCGATATGTAAATAGATTGTGTGACTGATTTATAAGTACACGAATCAGTAGTTTTGGAAGTTGAAAGATGGAAATATTGTCTGAAATCAATAAGTCAGAGATAATATTTGATGCAGACACAGTTATGTGTATATAGGAAATTAATTTGAACACCAATTGATTAAAATTTGATTAAACATGCGTTATGAAAAGTATAAATTGATATTGTACATCCGTATGAGCGTACATATTTATGAATATCTGTGTATATGGATAGAGAGAAAGAGATTTATTGTATTAATGAGAAGTGACTGAAAAGTTAGGTAAAAAAATAGGAAGGACAGAAAGTTATGGAGAGACTGAGAGATTTTGATATAAGGTAGATGGATAGATTAAGCAGTTCTTTGATGATCTTAAATCTACAACTTCCATCAACCAGTGGCAGACAGCATAGCTGATGGTTGTCATTTATGCAGTGGCATCACTCGATATATAAAAAAAGAAAACCTGGTTAGATAACTATCCGCCTTTCCATCTTCTTTCCTCCTGCTCTGTTATATATCGGAGGGGCCTCATCCTTTTCCCGCGTTCACCCTACCGTTCACAATAGTCCATCGATGCCTACACACACACACGTACCCACTTAGACTAATTTTTCAAGCCTACGTATGTACAAGAATAAAGGAAATAATGAATAAACTGATATTGTGGATACTTGATTGTCATGTAAGCCCCACTTATTGTGGCCTTGTGTCAGACTATAATAACTAAGGTAAGTAAATATCTAGAACATAGATTGTGGAACGACTGTAACAGTTTACAGTTATTTACTGGTGCAATGAGATTGATAGTCACAAGGAAGTAAATTTATCAGATTAGCAAGCTTCTGACTACGTAGTTTAAAATAAGTGTATGAAAAATAAACTAGCAAACCATTGCTAAAGATTTTGAGTGCACACTGTTATCGAATAGGCTCAGGAGAGCGTAGAAATAATTAGTTTCATTAGTTTAGCTTCTATGAACTTAAGAAGATAATTTTTTTATGTAATGACCCAAGTTTGAATCGTCTTTTTTCTTAAATGAAGTTCAAATTGGTCGCGACACAATTATTTTGCTCAAACAGACGTTATGAAATAGTAGATATTGAATAGATACTTCAATTACTTATTTCCCGACTTTGAGTTTCACATAAATCCGCATGTTACAGGTGATATAATTCTTTTGAATTTATTAACAAAACAAAACAAAAAAAAAACATTTAAAATTAACGTTTTTTATGCAACATATTTTAAAATTAAATTTAGTACTTACCTTAAATTTGACGTGTGGGTCTATGTCTGCGAGACAGAAGATAAGTCATTGAAATTTAATATTAATGTTTATTTTTTAATACTGTGCACTTTATCTATAAAATCTGCTTGCCTTAAACGCGTTATCCACCAGTAATTTACTGGTTGAGGGGTTTTGTTCGGTTTAGACAATTTTTATTATTATTACTTCTTAAAATAATAGATATATGGAAATGCTGTCTTACGTTTTTATAAAAGTAGTTAGCTAGTTTCAAAAGGAAAAAATATTGCGATTCCACTTGAATATTTAATCTGTGCGTTAGAGCAGCAGTTGAGGTTTCTTTTGTTGAAATGTTATGCAAACGTTTACGATGAACTTCTATTATAGAATATTAATACGTTCAAATGTTACCTTTTCTGCCAGGATAAGGGAAAAAGACATAAAATTACGATCATCCTGCTGTTATGCCAACGTCCTGTCTGGAGCTCAATATGCACGAATGCTGGATGATCACCAACCAAATTATGAACAGAGGCAGAGCGGCTGTGTCCATTATTATAAATGACCTCGGGGTCATATCCTCTACGACAGAGAAGGCGAAGCTCTTCGTCTCGATATTTGACTCAAACTCAGTGTTAGATGACAAAGGCCATCCTCTCCCAAACTTCCCACTATCTCACTGAGTACAATCTCAGTAATATATTCATTCTAGACTTATCAAAAGCCTCGACCACAAAAAGCCACTGGTCCACACAAAATTCCAGTGGTCGTCCTTAAGAATATCAACCCAGAATTATCCCCGATTCTATCAAAGTTATTTAACCGCTGCTTGAAGGAAAAATCTTTCTCAAGCATGGTGGCAAGCGTATGTCTGATCTTCAAGAACGCGAGCAACGGATTCTCCCGCTCTCAGTATAGACCCATTAGTCTTCTCAGTATCATCAGTAAGCTTTTTGAAGTCTTAATCAACAAGAAGATCATTGAGCACATGGATAGTAGCAACCTCTTGTGCGACGAGCAGTATGATATTTGATCAGCCCGATCCACTGCTGACGTCCTAACTACTATTACACATAGAACTAGTGAGGCCCTTAACAGACATACCGCAAGGAGCATAGTGAAGTCCTTCGACAACGTGTGGTACAAAGGTTTGCTACACAAGCTTTCCAGCTATGGAATCACTGGAAGGGTTTTCTCTATTATAAAAACCTTTCTAACTGGTAGATCTCTGAAGGTAGTTATTAACGGCCAGTCCTCTCAGGCCCACGCAGGCGTCCCTCAGGGTTCACTTGTCTGTCCAACTCTCTTTCTGATTTACATAAATGAGCCACCAAAGATTATACTCTGATCATTTGTAAACGTCTATGCCGATGATACGATGATATACGGGCGCATCTCTAAGAGTTTTGACGATCAGAGATTGGCAGTTAACCTTTCTTTCGATCTAACACATTCGATCTTCCCAAAGGGAGAAAAACTGGCTGGTTACATTCAATGCCTCGAAATCCAAACTGGTTACATTCCATCACTGCCAATCAGACCCCGAACTAACGCCAGTCACTACCAACAGATGTCCCCACGAGGGGGTATCGTGCCTTGAGAGCCTTGGATCTCAAACTCACAGCCGACCTCAAGTGGAATTCCTATATACGATCCCTCGCTAAAGATGCAGGTAAAATGATCGCCTCCCTGTACCAATTCCAATAAGTACATGACTCCTCATGATATCCTCTATCTTTATTAGAGCCTGATCAGGCCGAAAATGCGGTACTGTTGGTATATTTGGACAGGAGCTGCCCAGACCCCACTTTCCTGTCTTTAAAAGCGTCTCTGAGTACTTGTTGGAGAAGAATTATTTTACACACTCCAACTTCTCAAAGATTTCTCTCAAAGGCGGGATATATAGCGAATATTATTTCAGTGTATAATAGTTTTCAAATAGAATTCTACTCCAGGAAGAAACTGCGGAACTTACTCGCCGATGAAATATATTCCCGTATCTTCTGTTGGAAAGCACTCGGACGAACTGTATCTTCTGTTTCCACAAGATCTGACCTTCACGGCTAGGATCCACCATGCAACTTACATAGTAGCAAATCACCCATATATTTCATCGGCGAGAAGTAAGTTCCACCCAGTTTCTTCCTGTGAACCGCTCGCTTTCTATTTGAAAAACTATTATACTTTTTTATTCAACAAATAATACAATTATCATTGATATATTGATTTTCTGAAAAAAGTAGAATGCAAAAAATTTTCGTCTGAATTGGATACGATATCATCTTAACTATTATATAAATCTTTAGCACACTGCTTTTAAAATAATAATATTGTAGGGTTTTAAAATATATCAGTACTTCTGTTAAAGTTTTGTCATAATCGTTATTCGTTTTAAAATATCCAGTCAATTATTGGGATAAATCAATTCTGTTAAAAGGAATTTATTTTTTATTTCTGCTTATTTATTAGTTCTGGTAGAAATAACTTTTGCGCAAGAAGCTAAATTCCTCATGTTATTGGTTTTCCTTACAAAATATTCCTTATCCTATTATTTAAATTGATTGTATGTATGACCATTATACTTCCTATATCAGATCAGAGTATAGGTCTTCTCAGATCTCTATACCTCCTGAGATCAGATCAGAGTGCAGGTCTGTCAGATCTCTATACCTCCTGAGATCAGATCAAAGTGTAGGTCTTGTCAGATCTCTATACCTCCTGAGATCAGATCAGAGTTTAGGTCTGTCAGATCTCTATACCTCCTGAGATCAGATCAGAGTGTAGGTCTGTCAGATTTCTATACATCCTGAGATCAGATCAGAGTGTAGGTCTTGTCAGATCTCTATACCTCCTGAGATCAGATCAGAGTGTAGGTCTGTCAGATTTCTATCCATCCCGAGATCAGATCAGAGTGTAGGTCTTGTCAGATCTCTATACCTCCTGAGATCAGATCAGAGTGTAGGTCTTGTCAGATCTCTATACCTCCTGAGATCAGATCAGAGTTTAGGTCTGTCAGATCTCTATACCTCCTGAGATCAGATCAGAGTGTAGGTCTTGTCACATCTCTATACCTCCTGAGATCAGATCAGAGTGTAGGTCTGTCAGATTTCTATACCGCCTGAGATCAGATCAGAGTGTAGGTCTTGTCAGATCTCTATACCTCCTGAGATCAGATCAGAGTGTAGGTCTTGTCAGATCTCTATACCTCCTGAGATCAGATCAGAGTGTAGGTCTGTCAGATCTCTATACCTCCTGAGATCAGATTAGTCAGGAATTGGGAAAATGAGGTAAAAATGAAACAAGAAAAGAGGTTGTGAATAAAGAAAAGAGGGAAAGCTGAAAAAAATCAAAGTGAAAAACGATATATATATATATATATATATATATATATATATATATATATATATATGTATGGTGCAAATGGTAAAATATGTCGCATATTGTCCACTAATTGACGTGAAATCACAATAACTAATTTGTAATCTTATTAAGAATTGTGCAATAAATTTAAACCTCTTTTCTATATGCGTATGCTTACTAAGTTTGCAAACATTTATTTGATGCCTTTTCTTCTGTTACCTCTAGTCACTGTCCGTGGGTAAGGCTTGTATTTTGAATAATGATCTTCAATGTAAATCGACTGTTTCCACATGAGAAACTGACTTCTTTTTTCTCTTCATTGTTAAACACTATGTGTCGTCGCATAAAATGTCTATATAGAAATATACGTTACACTTGAATGAACTAAATTTAGTTCATGTTTGTGTTTTCATGTCTTTTTTATTATCAGCGTCTCAATTGTATCCACCATGGTGAACATTATATTAACTATGCCCTCATCGTTTTATGAAAATCAACTCCTCACGGTACAGTTTGGTTTTCCTTCTGGTGAGGGATGCAATGATGGCATATATGTCATCAAACAACTTCAAGAAATTGCTTACTTCTCTAACAGTATAGCTGCCATGCCGACCTTACAGCAGCATATGACTACATCGTTAGAGACTGCCTCTTCTCATCAAATTAGAAATCGCCTTCCAAACCCTGAATCCACTGAATGCATCGATTTAATAGAGAAATTGTATCAGTCTACAAAATCCCCAATACGGAACTATTTCAGACCTCATCAGGGGTGCAACAAAGGGGAAATGAGAATTTCAGTCTGTTTAATCTTTTCCTCGTCTATGCCCTGCGCTTGTACAAGCATAGATATGATGAAATGGGCACTAACCATTTGATCATCCAAAGCGAATCCACTAATAAAAGACAACGATCCGTCTTTCGTCCTCGAGGTTAATGTACTGATACTGAGGGGTGCTATGCTGATTACATACGTATTCATAGTTGGAAAACATTTGGCATTCATTATTATTACCATTGAAAACATTCAATAAATAAAAGGAATTAGAAAAAATATAAGTTGATGAACTGTAGATACATTCATTGCATATACGTATTTTTCAATAAAAGATTATTATGTTAGTTTAAATGATGTTAAATTTGGCACAGTGACAGTTGTGACTGTTCAAAATGTGCACTTACGATGTTTTTGACACCATGTAGATTGGAAAAGAAAGAGAAAAACTTATTCACATATTCTAAACAATTTTATTAAGAACATTGATGCTTTTCGGAGTATCCTCCAATTCTTATCATTTTTAATTGGTTTTGATTTTTCTTTTTTTGTACTGGACGTAGATTGGAATGAAAAATCAAAAGAGTTAGGAGACACAAGAGAGAGAGAGAGAGAGAGAGAGAGAGAGAGAGAGAGAGAGAGAGAGAGAGAGAGAGAGAATCGTGCACAATAAAAGATAAAGCAAACAGAAAGCATGACTATAGTGAAAGCCATCGGCAATAACATCAACATTGGTTACTGAAATTCTTTTATTGGATTATTTACTGTTGAATGTTGGGTCAGAAAACAGCTTTCAGTTTTTCTCCGACTTGTATCGATGCTGATGTCAAACAAAGAAAGTTCCCAACATCATTTTTGCCTTTTCATCTTGCAACAATTTTCTCGGTTTCATTTGTCCAAGTTTTTTTTTTTTTTAAAGCTAATGTATATTTTAAAGTGTTCCTTATTTATTTTTTGTGCTAATTTCATTCAGTTCACACATTTTCTTAATTCTCTTTTTTTAATCTCATACTTTCTTTTGGTCCCTCTTTCGTTGCTTCTGTCATTTCTTTCATTGTTTTCTTTCTCCTATATCTTTTAACTGATTCTTTTATTTGTGATTTTTTCACTGTCCTTCTTTTTTCAAATGCAAAAAAACAAGAACAAAAAAAAAAAAACACATCTTTCCTTCTTTTGTAGATATGATAGCTGGCGGACGTACATATTGGCACACAGTGATGCACTTTGACGTGCAAAACACACTGATATGTTCACTCTTCCAAATAACTGAATTGAATCTCTGTATTACTTATAACTGTATGAATATAATTATGAATATGCTTATCATTATATATATATATATATATATATATATATATATATATATATATATATGGTTACAGGGTTCTTGTTCAATGATTTAGAGCAAGATGAATCGCTAAATACGCTTGAACATATGAAAGATAACACCTCATCCAAACAATGTACTGTTGAATTGCAAGTTGTTTTCCCTATAAACTGCATCCAGAAAATTAAATGTCGAATTGCTTGAAAGAACAGTTGTCTTTATTGTTAATGTTATTAAACCAATTGATTTGAACAACTACATCTCCCAATTAGAATAATTAAAGGCACTTAGTTAACAGAAAGGGTGCAATATTCCATCAAGATAACCAGAAATTGTACAGACTATAAATAAAAAGTGTAGATAGAGAATTTAAAAGATGAGAAAAAATAAGAAAAAATATTTAAAGAAAAGAGGAACGCCGTGTAACCCGTTAAGTATTAATAGAAACGTAAATGGTTAATGCGGGGTAATTTAACCTAAAAATATTTTATGGGTAGTTGAAGTAGGATAAAAAAAATTATCCAGAATCAAAATATTTTTGGAGAGAGCTTTTTATGGGTACAAGCTCTCATGAGCTCACGACATTTGTACAGCAGGTTTATTTTGGTTACACTGCAAACCACTGAAAAACTTGGTATTATTATCATAAAACGACTCTTACTCATAAACAATATTCAAATGCCATGGCACTCTCAAAATTTTCCTGGGAAATCCAAACAAATAACTACTCACCAGTAGTAAATTGAGATTTCTTCGACAAAACTATACCCTTTTCAGGCCAAGGCGACCGATGCAAGCTGTGTTTGCGGGAAAAAAAGATTCATACTAAAAATATTAATAACTCCAACCTGCTGAACAAACGTCGTGAGCTCATGATAGTTTTTTTATGGGTAAAAGTTATCTCCTAAAGTATTTTGATTCTGGATAAATCTTTTTACCCTACTTCAACTTTAAGTTAAATACTCATTACCCCACTTTAACCATTCTATTAATACTTAATGGGTTACACGGCGTTTCTCTTTTCTTTAAATATAATTATATTTTTCAATTTTTTCTCACATTTTAACTTCCCTATATACCCCCTTTTATTTTTTAAATTTATTTCCTAATATTATTAAACATTAGCTTTATATACTGTGTAGTGTTATTCCCTTGAAACATAAAAGATTATTTATAAAAAATATACAATTCACAGCGTCTGCCCCGTCCTTTTTATTCATATTGCTAGCTCTTTACGCCTTATAATTTTTAAACTTAAATCTTACCTTTTTTTCCAACAGAAAAACATGTACCATATAATCTTTAAGCTTACATCATAATCCTTTTTTCCCAACGGAAAAAAAACAACATGTATCATAAAACTTTAAGCTTGCTTCATTTTTTCTTTTTTCGCCAATATCTCCCACCATATTCTCTATATTTTAAATTTAAACCCCAATAATATATTGGGTTCATATTAACTTTGAGCTTTGAATCTGAGTATAATAATTAGCGTTCCTCTCATGCGACCTAGTATTAAAAAAAAAACAACTGTAATAAGTGACCCATTCGCCATATGTGCCTGACGACTTGGGAAACCATGAAATTTTAAGTTGCACTACAAACTTAGGTATATATGTATTTATTAATATATACTTTTGTTGTGGTCTGTTATGGACCAGAAAGACACGAAAAGAAGAAGGTAAGTTGGACAAGTGTATTGAAATTACAGAGCAAAATAAGAGTGTTATTAGTCAGCAGATAGAAGTGTCCGTCCGAACTGTCTGGTTACTCTGCCAATATTTATTTCTGTTAAAATACAGAAAATGTGGCACAAGGTCTAAAAAGGGTGATGGGGGAAAAAGGACGGTCTTCATCTGTCTTAACTTTAAACTTAGCTAACCACAAACATACAAACAATAATCCTTACACCAAAACAACACACTCTTACTTACCTACATCCACCAAAATACCCAGGCGCCCAAGGCCATATAGAGCGAGCCTCCTGCTTCGTAAGACCGGGCTCGTCAATGTGTGAAACACATACTTCCGCCCTCCACTTCAAGGAAAGATTCCTCCGAGACCACAGATTAACTGAGATCTCAGCCTTCCCTTGTACCTCCGACCAATTCATATCCAGCTGGAGATCAGGATCGAACCAGACGCCGAGTATCTTGACCAGCCCATCTGTCCAGAGGGAAAGGTCCGGTAAGAGAAACTCCCTTCTACGCACTCAACCGCAAGACAACAGGCTTATCACGGTTGATCTTGGCCCCTTTAACCATCTCATAACCACTGATTTCTTTGGTGACTTCGTCAATCTCGGCTCTGCTCGACACAAGAACCGAAACCTTATCAGCATAGGCATAATACCTGGCCGAGTTGGTTGCACCAGGCAGGGAAATTCCGCGCGGGACCGGATTCGTCTAACCTGCGAAGGAAAGTTTCCAACGCAAAAACATAAAGCAAAGGCAAAAGCGGACAACCTTGACGAATAGAGTGAGGCAATATGTAAGGCTACGATTCACTTCCACCAGCGCACCGGGTGTCACATACAAAAGTCGGATCCAGGAGCCAAAGTCCGGCCCGAAACAGGCCGCCGAAAGGACAGCCTCCAAGAAACGATGGTCAACCTTATAGAAGGCCTTGGACTGACCTAAATTGATCAGCGCGACTTCACTGTCGACTAAGCGTACCATATGAAGGTTGTCCTGAATAGTCCTGCCCTTTTCAGTACAAGTCTGTTCGGAGCCAATCAAATTAGACAGGACAAGCTTCAAACGGTTGGCTAAGATCTTCGCCAAAATCTTTAACTCTGTATTTAGCATGGTTAAAGGGTGAAAGTTATCTAACCCATCCCCACCGTTCTTGTCCTTACGCAGCAACTTGATCACACTCCTGGTGAAGCGTTGAGGTTATAGACCCCTGCTTCATCCAGTTGTTGTAAATCAGTTCCAGCAAAGGAACAAAAACAGGCGACTGCCTCAAGTAAACTTCGTAGGGAAGACCATCTAGTTCCAGAAATTTATCCAGGTCGACCTGTTTCAGCGCTGCCCAGATTTCCGATTCAGTGATGGGACCCTCGCACCCAGCCGCTTCAGTTGCCTCAAGGCAGGGAAAGTCTGCTAAATAGGCGTCGAACTGAGCAAGGCTAAGACCGGGCACCCTGGTGAAAAGTTCCTGAAAGTAATCTCGAAAGGCCTCGCATATTCCCGCGTTTGTAGTCACGGTCCGCTTATCCGGCAATGTGACGCACGCGATATGTCGCCGAGACGCGCTCCGATTCTCCTCTGCGCGCAATTCAGCGGCCATATTCGTCGCCACAGAGGACATTCTTTTTCACCTGGCCCTAACTACCAGAGCTTGATGCTTCTTGATAAGCAAGGAGGACTACTCTGCCTTAGTTAAAGCTATTTCCCCACTATCACGGGATTTAACTGCCCGATTGACTTTTTTCTCACAAGCCGTTTGTGCCGCTAATCTATCTAGTTTGAGTTGACGGCTAAAATCAGCAGCAAACGTTCTAATATTTTATTTTAAATTATCCCACAAGGCATTCCCTACAACCGACCCCGTTAATTCCCTCTGTATCATTAGTAGCAGCTGGTCCCGGAAATCCTGCTCACCAAATAATGAGGTGTTTAATTTCCAGTAGCCTGACAACCTAACCTTAGGTATATCCAAGTTTACACGGACCCGGACAAGCCTATGATCCGAATAAACTATAAAATGAAAACTTGGACAGCCTAAGCTCTCTACATCGACTCTCCTAACTAAAAATCGGTTGAAGTAGCTAAAACGCACCCCAGCAGCCGAGCCGCTACTATTTGTCCAAGTCTCAACTACTTCCCGAGGGTGCTCATTCCGGTACTTATCGATAAGAACAAATCTGTCGATAAAGTCCCGAAATGATTTCACGTCTGGGTTGTTAGTACCCGAATATGGCCCTATGCGATCTATGTCGGGGTCAAGGACGGCATTCCAATCCCCCGCTAAAACTACCCGACGAGATGTCGTCAGAAACGGCTCGATCTGCCGAAACAAAGCAGGCCGCTCAGAATGGACACTGGGCGCATAAACCCCAATGAGACGAACAGCCTTATCCTTTATGGTAACATCCAGCACACAAAGCCTGCCCGCCGGATCTGCGAAGACAAGAGTACACGCAGCCTTCAAAGACTTGCTCACCAGCCAAGAGACACCTCTTGAACGATCATCAAAACATGCTGAATAGAGGGAGAAACCCCCTAGACAGAATATCCTCATAGTCATGAGTAGAAAACCGGGTCTCCTGTACACAATAGACATTCATCCCGAGGTGCTGAAGATCACGAGAGAGCTTAGCCTTAGGCCTAGGGCATTTATACTTGCTAACGAGAGAGCCATAGTGAAAACCGATTAGGGTTGCTCTCCTGGATTGAACATAGCCGGGGATAGGACACCGACGGCCTCTCATTTTTGATCGTGCCATCAGGTGACAAGCGGCCAAGGTCCAGGGGGAAAGTTAGCTTAAGAGCTCTATAAAGGGTGAACGGGAGCCTCCCTGAACAGAGTTGAGTTAGTTTTTTCTCGTTTTCATTATCAAAATAAGCTAACGGCGGATAAATATCAAAAGCGCTGTTAGCTTCACGTTGAAGAGTACTTTCACGCCTTTAGGTTTGAGGGATAGGGAAAATGCTTTTGTCAGGTTGATGTTTTGCCACACGACACACATCTTCCTCACTACTGAAGAGTAATTTTTGTTTTATCTTTTTCTCTTTGATAGGTTCTGAAGAGTCCGGCGAAGGGCTTCGTTTTTAGTGGTGAATTGATAGGTGTTTTAACAGGTGATGGTTTGGGAGTTAAGGCCGGAGCCGGGGTTTTTCAGGGGGATTTAGAAGGCGAATTTTTTCTCAGTGGGGTCAGTTTGGTAGGGGTTAGGGTTATTGTTTGCAAAACTAAGGGTGGAGTCATAGGGGCTGTTTAGAGGATGGCGACAACGGTGCTGATATTGTTGGTGTTATTATTCATTCCGTGTGATGCCGATTATCCTTCAAAACTTGTTTGAGTTGTTGAAGTTTTTCCTTTTTTTTCGAAGGAGGGCTCGTATTTGAGCCGCTGTTGACGCAATTTGTCCGAATAAGTGGTCGAAAAGTCGCCCTTTGAACTCGTAGAGGGAGTGGGGCTGTGCGTGTCTTTTGCCGTGGGGACTTCAGTGGAACGAGGTCCAGCTGGCCAGAGCTTCTTTTGACCTTACCAACGACCTGCCATTCCCCCTCTTCCTTCTCCGCAACCGCACTAGCGGTGGGCAAAGGCTTTTTGGGGAATAGGGGCTGAGAGACAAACTCAACCCGGTCGCTGGCATGCCCATTACAGGCGAGACGGACGTAACAAACTCAGTCGCAGGGGGATTTAGGTCGACAATGGCCAGAATCTCAGAGGCCTTCTTCTTTACGCAGGAAGAGAACAGGTGACCAGTCTTTCCACACTTCCAGCATGTCGGTCTACGCATGGTGACTATAAGTGGCATATTCTGGCCCGCTACATCCAGACAGTTGGGGATGGAGATGAAGGCTTTTCGCTCTATCATGATTTCGAAACTCCATCCCCCGGTCAAATCGTCAGAGTATCGTCACTGAGTATCTGCCCAAATTGGGACAGATAAGCGGCCAAATACTCAAATACTGATATTTTGGTCCTCCCCCTGCCTTGATATTTTGTACGCAGAATAAGTTCTTTAGTTATGAGATCGCGACTGGAAGCGGCTTCACAGTCGGCAGGTGTGGGTAGCAGAACATCCTACATGAAAAATCCCTTTCCTTTGAACACCTTCTGGGGTTTGATCCCCATAGAAATTAGTGATTTAATGACGGTATCTTTGGTGGAGCGACAAATGTTGCGCGAACGCTTGTCCACCACAAGGACTGACACAATTGTTTTTTCAACGCTCTTGAATTCCTCGGGATTGACCAAAAGCCCATCTGCTGTTACCAGATGTGCGTAACCTTTGGCTTTCTCGAGGAACTCCGTGATGTTGATTGAACACTTCCAATAGGAGGGCGTCTCTCCGACCACTACACTTTCGTCATTAGTTTTGTCATCTTCAACTTTATTTGTTTTATTTGGCCTCCATAGCTTCGTCGAGTTTCGTCGCGTTTCCAGTATTTTGGGACTTTCCAGCTACCATACATTCACTGGAACTATTAACATCGGGAACAACCTCATGCTGTTGGGTCTTTTCGTCAGTGACTAATTTCTCCATAACATCTTGCTGTTTATTCTATTTTTCCTTATCAGGTGGATCTTTTTTTTTCCTTTTTGGTCCCGAAAAGATTTTTACAGACTATTTTTTTAATAAATGAAAATTAGTAGTTTTTTTTAACAGAAACAAAAGACAGAATACTTTTCCGTCAATTAACACAGATTTGAACAAGTGGTCACAAACAAAACAAAATAAAAATAGACGAAAAGTTAGTCATACACAAAATAATACAGATAACAATTACAACTCTTATACAAGCAAAAACACGAAAAAATACACAAACTAAGGCAAACAAGAATGAAACACGTTAAACAATAATTAATATAGAAATAAAAAGGATAATTTACAAGCAGAAATACGAAACAACCAATACGTGTAAACTTAAAAAAATCGAAGATGGCTGCCGTTGAAAAGTCACCCGATTAATGAAATACGAAAATAAAAAACGTTACAGTAAATTAATAACGGGAAAAATAGATCCAAAAGAACTTAAAAATAAAAGAAAATAAAAAACTAATAATAATAAAATAAGATCAAAATAAAGGGGAAAATAAAAACGAGGAGGGTAATAATTTAAAAAAAGAAAAAAAATCAAAAAACTTTGTCAGACAAAAGTCAGCAAAAGAAAACGTAAAAAGAAGGTAAAATAAATCAGAACTTAACTAAACTGAGTTTGTGGAACAAAAATCGAATATCCAAACGTGGTAGAAAAAACGGTCGTATTAGGTCTAGTAAGGACTTAAACGCTGACTCACTGCGTGGAGACTGCCTCTTAGGAAGTCTCGCAGGTTAGTATTATGAAGGAGGGAGAGTTCATTCTAATGTAGATAGGTCACCATAACACCACTCCTAAAATCTTAACTCCACAGGAGTCTGAAGAAAAATTATTTTTTCCTTTTTTATATTAAAATTCTGAGGCTGTATATGTAGTTGCAATAAAATTCCACAAAATTTATTCCTGAGGAATATTTTTATAGAAATTTTACCAACTTTTGAATGGTTTTCCTCCGCTTGACTCGTTTAATTTATAGAGAAAACAAGCATTTCCTTTTTTATAATTGGTTAGGTATTTAGAACTTGGCTGACTTGTTTTACGAAGTTCAAAATAGGACAACTTAGAGAACTTTTATTTGTTTGTGGTCTCAATACCTTTTACGTTTAAGATTGACAACTATTAAATCAGTTCTTTTCCTTTTTCTCATAGAACGGCGCATTTCGGGGTCCGCTAGAGGGGGGGTCGGAATATATATATATATATATATATATATATATATATACCATGTTTCCAACTCTTTTTTCGATTGTACACATCTCCCAAAAAGATTTGTTGTATTTGAAAGTTCTGAAAAAAAATTATCTCCGGAGTTATATCACCTTGTAGGTACGATGTTTGTTGTTCTTCCTGGCTTCGTCTGTTTCGGGAGTAATTTATCGCAAACGGACCGTATCCGACGTGCGAACATCACCTCGGCTGGAGATTGCGAAGTTGGTGTTTTGTTATTAGGTGTAATTATGTATACGAAGAAATTGTTGAAGGGCTTTTTCTGTTGGTGTAGCCCTAGATTTTTCAAAGTTCTCTTCAAAGTATCCACAAATCTCTCAGCGGTAGTAATGTTTTCGATCTGATATGTTTCACAGAAGTCTCTAAATTCTCCAGACGTAAACTGATTTCCATTATCGGATACTAAGGTGTCCACTACTCCAAATCTGGCGATTAGCTCATGTAGAAATTTTTACAGTAATTTCTGTAGTTGGGTTTTTGTATATGTGTACTTCGGGCCATTTCGAGAAACTGTCGACTACAATGAAGTAGTAATATCCTTCTAGTAAATGTGAATTCTAGTCCAAAGTAGATCCGTTTTTTGACCAGGGATTGAATTTAATAGGAGGTGCCTTCGCTGCCAAGGCACAGCCTTTACATGATTTGATAGCGTTTTCTATATCTTTGTCCATGCTTTGCCAATAGACACAGCTACGCATCAAACTTTTCATGTTAGTACTCCCTAGATAGCCAGCGTGAAGGTCTTTCAAAATACGCTTCTGGAGTGTTGAGGGAATCACGTCGCGTTCCCTGCATAGTAACAACTCGTCGCATATAGAGAAAACGTCCGTAGTTCGCTGCTCCTTTTCAAAAATTTTCGCTTTTATTTGCTTGATATATTCATCGTGGAGAGCCTCTTGTCTTATTTGTTCAAGTTCCCTTACTGTATTACAAAGAGTTGTTTTTAATTCTCCTTCAGATTGAAGGGAGACGAGCACTGTATATTCCAGTGGTTCTTGGCAATCCGTCCCATGGTCAAATTTTTTTTTTGATGACACGTACTCCATTTTAAAGTTGTAATTTAGCAGGATTTTACTTCATCTCTGCAGTCTGTTGGCTGTGTGAGTAGGCGGACCTTTCTTTGAGCCAAGAACAGTGAGTAATGGCTTGTGGTCTGTCTGTAGAGTGAAATATCGACCCTAAATATAGTGGTGGAACTTCGCGATTGCGAATATAATCCCAAGCGCCTCTTTTTCAAACTGCGAATAATTTTTTTTTCTACAGGCAGCAAAGCTCTCGACGCGTGAGTTATCGGTTTTACTGTTCCATCAGTTATTTTGTGAAGAATGTATGCCCCTACACCATACGAACTAGCGTCGCTAGCAACAATGATTTCTAAGTCAGGGTCGTAATGTGTAAGAAAGAAGTCTGACGTCGATGTTTTCTTTCTTTTTTCGAATGCCTCCTGGCATTCTGCTGTCCAAACCCAGAGGTTGTCTTTCTTTAATAGTTCATTAAGGGGAACACGCAAATTATGCATATTTGGTATGAATGCCTGGTAATAATTTGCTAGGCCAAGGAAGCTATGCAATGAAACAATGTTATTGGGCGCCGGCATATCTTTAATCGCGGCAGTCCGTTCAGGATTTGGTCTCCTGACATCCTTGTCGATTATGTGTCCCAGGTATTTTGACTTTTTCCATGAAAAAATCTTTAAGTTTGAAACCGTAATCTTGAATCTTAGCAAAAACTTTATGGACGTGATCCTTATGTTCGACTAAGCTTTGGTTTTCATCAGAATGTCATCTAAAAAAGCCACAGAGAAGTCAAGGCTGCTCAGCATAGTATTCCATGACTTGCTGAAAAATTGCTGGCGCGACCTTGACCCCGAATGGCAAACGTTCGAATTTATATAATCCGCGATGCGTATTTATACACAATAGCTTCCACCTCATCTCTTCAACCGGAATTTGCAAGTAAGCGTCGCTAAGGTCAGTTTTCGAGAAAATTTTCTCTGCATTTAGCTTAGTAAAAATGTATTCTGGGCAAGGAAGAGGATAATGATAGTCCTTCAGAACAGCATTTAATCCTGTCGAAAAATCAGCGCAAACGCGTATGTCTTTCGATTTCTTTTTTGCATAGAGCGCTGGTGCGGACCATTCGCTATACTCTACCTTTGATAGAACTCCAATTTTTACTAATCTGTCAAGTTCCTTGTTAATTTTTTCCAACGAGGTAAAAGGCACATTTCGCTTCTTTTTGAACACTGGCTGGACGTTGTCTTGTAGTTCAACTTTTGCCATCATCTTGGCCTAACCCACCAGAAAAAATTTCTGGATTGGCTTCCTTCAGTTCTTTTTTCAGTTTTTCAGCTTCGGCATTCCAATTTTCAATTTTTTGCCAGTATGAATTTATAGTCAAGTCCCAAAGCTGGAATTGTGTCATCCAATCAGTGCCAAATATGTTGTTAGTATTTTTCAGGACGAACAATTTTAATTTAAGAGTCTTCCCGTTGAAAGTTTTATTAGCAATCAATTCTCCCTCGAATATATAACATTTTTTATTCCGGAACATACAATCTTTGTACCAATGTAAGGCCGCACATCTGTAACATGGGTTAGGGGCAAATTAGTCAGCAAATAGAAGTGTCCGTCCGAACTGTTAGGTTACACTGCGTCCTGACAGCCGCCTTAGGAAGTCTCACAGGTTAGTATTTATGTAGGAGGAAGAGTTCATTCTAATGGAGATAGGTCACCATAACAACTTCATAGCTCTGTTTAACTACATTGAGCACTGTTTTATTTGCACCATAAATTAAATTAAATAAATATTTACTTACGTATCTGCGTACGCAAGCTATTGCACTCATATACAGATGCCAATCTCTCGTTATTTAGTTTACATTTACACTTCTATCTATCTATCTATCTATCTATCTATCTATCTATCTATCTATCTATCTATAATGAGTATAGACACACACATCACATACATACATATAAGGTAAATTATATGTACAGATTTTATTGGATATGCTTTTATTGAATATTATTATCATAATGCCAGCATTTATTGACAGATTGATGTACAGCGATGGGCTCCTCTCTCGGACCCACATTTTCGAATTACTACATGATTTATTTAAAATTACTCACTAAAATTATTTCTTTCCCTCACTCTGTCTTTTACTTCCTTTTTTTGTTATTAATTTTTCTTTCCATAACTTTATGCCTTCCTCTTCTTTCTTTTCGCATGTCGTCTCCCTATTTCCACCATTAATCTTGCTTTGCTTTGTTTCCTATTTTTTCTTTGCCTTTTCTATTTTCGACAGCCTAACGCAAGCTGGTACTTATTAACATTAGATGACCTTTTCAGTTACAAAGCTAGGAACGCTGCACACTGCTAGTCGCAGACATTTCCGTGAACGCTCTCGTCTGATTAGCTGAAGTTCTTGCAAGTAGACCAAAGTAAATTACAACTGTTTCAACATATTTGGGCGTTCACGGTTGCTTCGTTTTATCGTCATCCAACGTCGTCCTTATAAGATAAAGTTTAACAAATGATTATTTTTTCCTGGTCACATATTTCAAATCCAAGGCTTTTATCTGCGATAGGAAAACTTCTTTTTGAGCAAAAGTTGCGTTAATATTTGATCAAGTTACTGTATCGGTTCATAAGATGCATGTGCGAAGATAAGGTTACGCTTGGTGCACTGGTATTTTGGATATGCGATCGATCAGATAAGATGGAAGAGAACTGTGCGAAATGCGAGAGGCAGCTGTCCAAGAATTTTCACAGAATGTGCAGCGTATTGTCCGGTAATGGCAATATATAACGGCACATAAGTGAAAATTTAATATTAAGATATAAGACGTATTTGTTTTTATAACAAATACAAAATAAACTGACTAAAGTCACTCTGTGTTCTAAATATGAAATTAATCTACAGTAAAGAATGAAATATTTTACCTTTGCTTATAAGATGCGAGGGCATTTTTCATTGCTTATATACACTGAATAGTATACCTGTTTAGGCTGTGCATTGAGTTATATGTAAGTAAATATTATATATTTGTCGGTACCGTAGACACTGCAATTGATAGGAGGTTTTTAATTTTGACTTAAAAAAAAGAAATATAAAAATTAAAGTAGCCTGTAGGACGTAACATACATTTCGGAGTTATTTGGGAATAATAATAATAATAATAATAATAATAATAATAATAATAATAATAATAATAGAAAAAATGTGGAAATTGAAAACAAGAATAATACCAGTGGTAATAGGTGCACTTGGAATTATAAAAAATGGAACAAAACAACACATTGAAAGAATCCCTGGAAACCCCAGCTTAAGAGACATACAGAAAATTGTCTTATTTACAGCACACACACTAAGGAGAACTTTGTCTATGTAACGCTAGCAACTTCATCGGAGATAAAAAAAAAAAAAAAAAAAAAAAAAATTAACATGAAATTTTTTAACAAACACCACGACCTGGAATAGGTCTTTCCGCAGACTGAAGTAGGTAGTGTGTCCATAGCAGAAATCGAATGATGATGATGATGACAATAATAATAAGTGATAGTAAATTTCCTTAAATATAGCATGAAACTGTGGAAAACCACATTATCCCTAAACAACACCAAAAATACTGCCGCATCCACTTGTTTGAATATTCGAAAAGGAATCATTCAAGGAGACTTCCTGTCGCCCCTTCTATCCTGTCTGTTATTAATCTCCCCTTTTCGCATGAACTAAACAGTAGGAACTATGAATACAAAGTAAAAAAAGAAAGAGTTTAATCATCTATTTTACATGGCTGATATCAAACTTTTTTTTTGCCAAAAACGACAATGGAATGCAGCATACCCAACTGAAGGAGAAAGTAATAAAAGAATACTACAAACGTGCGCGTTTGGTCTTGAATACCGAGTTGAATTTACAAGATAGAATATCAGTCATAAACACTCTGGCTGTCTCTGTGGTGAAATACAGTTTCAACATACTTAAGTGGACCATAGCCAACCTTAAACGAATGGGTATCAAAACGAGAAAGCTTCTCACTTACCACTGCATGCATCATCCTAATGGCTGATGTTGATCGTCTGTATGTGACGAGATTCGAAGGGGGCAGAGGGTTAGTCCAGCTAGAAATGTCTTACAAAATCATAAAAATCTGTCTTCAAAGATACCTGTAAACTACAGAAGGCTGAATGATGATCTATGTCAAATAACATGAAAGAAATAAGGAACTTTATTCCGTAATAAAGAAAACCAACAAATTCAAAGGGGAATTTCAAGTGGGTGAAGAATTGTAAGTAAAACATAATACACATGCTGAGGTTGCAAAGAATCTAAAAAAGAAAGCAAAAGCAAATGCAATTTACCAAATGCAGAAACATGGAAAGATACGCTTCTTCATAGTCAACACTATGTTCATACCAAACAAGCTAACGTAGACAAACCCCGTAATCATCAGTGGTTACGTAGTGCAGGGTTATAAGCTGAAACCGAAGGGTTTATTCTTGATGCACAGGTCCAATGCTTGCTAACTAAAAAACACATATTGAAAACCTGTATTAACCCAAAATGCAGATTCTGTGATAAATATCCAGAAACAATTGACCATCTTTTATCAGGTTACATAATGTTAGCATCAACTGAATGTAAAACTAGGCATGAAAGAGTGGGCCAACATCTGTACTGGAAAATTATGCAACTTTTACGGGAAGGAAACTGCAAGAAACTGGTATGAGCATCAACCAGACCCGGTTACAGAGATATTTATATGACTTTACAATACCCACAAATAGAACAATCAAAGCTAATCGCCGAGATATTATGATCAAAAACAGAATTTGCTGTTTTATTGACATGGCAGTTCCTGCAGATTGTAATGTATCTTTGAAGATCTTCAAAAAACTATAAAAAAACTAGGGTCTTAAAGCGAAAATCTTAAGCACATGAGGACATCAACAATTCCAGTTGTAGGTGGATCCATGGAATTGATTGGTAAAGGTTTCAATAGATTCATTGAAGGGATTCCTGGAAGCCCATGCCTTAAAGAAGTACAAAACATTGTACTCAGAAATACAGCTCACACATCACGAAGAGCTTTATCTATGTAAAATTATATTATGCGTTTTTTTATTGTTTTTTTTACAAAAGATTATAATAATAATAATAATAATAATAATAATAATAATAATAAACTATCCTTTGGGAGATGCCAGTTCAAACTAACAGGTAAATAAAAGCCAGCAAACCTGATATTATCATAAAAAGACAAGGAATTCAGGAAGTGTATACTTATTGACATAGCAGTACTATCTGAGAGAAAAACCTGCATGAAAATTATCGAGAAATTGTCCAAATACAAGGACCTGGAGATCGAGATTAACAGGATGTGGGGAATGAAGACTGAGACTGTATCAATAGTAATCGGAGTTCTGGGCCTAAGGAAAATCTATCAATTAAATGACAATTTTCCTTTGGACCCGACTCTACAGGATACAAAGCAGGAAACATAACATACACAAATAATAATAATAATAATAATAATAATAATAATAATAATAATAATAGTTTCGACCCCAAGAAACGCAGTGATCATGAAAATTAATGAGATTAGTGCTGACTGGAACGATCAACCTCGAATGAGTTAAAAATAAAGGAAAAAAATTGAGATATAAAAGAGATAGGTGTCTCAGTAAAGTGAAGCCTCTATCTGTCAATCTCGCTTGAGATGTGAGGTGAAATTACGAGAGTGCAAAGGATGTAGAAAGATGGAAAACAAGAGAGACACAGCTACTTCAATCGCTTCACGTGTGTCAAAACTCGCTTGTACCCTCGATGAAAAAGACGTATAATCAATAGTTTTCTGCTTGATATTTTCATTTAGAGAAAACAAGAATTGATCAGCGAGCGGGGTTGGAGGACATGAAAAAATAATAGTTTTTGAATTGTCCTATTAAATTATTTTAAATGTTTATTTTCCATCATTTATAATGGAAAATAAACATTTTTGAAGTAACATCGTTTAAAAACTTTGGAACACAGTTTTAATTAACTTTTAATAGTTTACACTCGCTGACATAAGAAAACTCAGCTCACGACGATATGTTCAGATGACATCACTACTTATGGCAGCACCACCCGAAATCCTGATGACCAGAACCTGGAATCTGATCTCTCCTCTGATATTGTACACGCAGTTCAACATGAGGAACTGGCTTTTTAACATTCAATATCTCCGAAAACCAAACTAGTAACGTTTCATCACCACAGAACAGCGTTTTCTCTAATCATGATTAATGGTTGCACGTTCATAGAGTAGGTCTAAAGTGGAACTCCTACATACGACCCATCGCTAAAGACGCTGTAAAAATGACCAGTTATCTTTACCGCCTTAGAAGGTACATGATCTCTCTATTAGACCAAAAAAAAACAGACCAAACTGGAGCTTCCGAATTTTAATTTTTCAGTCTAAGTAGTGTTCAAAACGTTTCCGTGGTCTTGTAGGCGATTAATTGTTTTCCCCTCTACAACCCCTAATACAAATAATGCTAACCTTCTTTGATTACCTAATCATTACAATCTTAACGTCTTCAAGCCGAGAGCTAACCAACATTTATCCTACACATCCTCATAATGTGTAATCCTTGCTCACTTTCTATTCGCCCTTACAACAATCTCATTTAGTAACCCCCTAAACCATATCGATAATGTTTCTATTCTGCTGCAAATAATATAATATCGATAATGTTATTATTCTGCTGCAAATAAAATATATATGTTTTGAACAATAAAAAATATTAAAAAATTATAATCTTCAGCCACACTGGGTTGTATATTAATATTTTTTCGTTTTTATTATTTCAATTAGATTCCTCGACTAGTTTCGGCCAACATGGCCATATTCAGGAGAAAAAAAAAATTCTGCTTGTTAGTAGCAGTGAACTACAGAAATTAATAACTTGATAGAGAAAATGTACTTTATCTGTAGTTTTCATTTTTTTTATCATGAATTTTGGTCAGTCTTTGTGTTGGTTAAACAGTCTCTTTTAAGTTGTTATTTAAGATGGATAGATTCATTGCTGCTCTGAATTCCCTTGGTCATGTTATATAGTTTATATATATATATATATATATATATATATATATATATATATATATAAAACTAAGCCTTACGATTGCGTCTATATATATATATATATATATATATCTAGCATATAAATAGCCTGTCGCCTCTGAGTGTTCACTCCAATGTTCACTTTTATATTTATATTTACATACGCTCTATCTCTGATATTGAGTACTTTATCCCATAAATATAGCACACCTTAAAACTATATTTCTTCATATATATATATATATATATATATATGAAGAATTGTTGGATCCATTTTTTTATCCGACATAGTCTAGGAGCTGGGTTGGGTCCCGTGTAAACTTTTAGCAGCTTAAGACATTTCTTGATCTTGTACAAAGTCTATGGAATACATTTAAAGTATTTAGCGAGAATTCCCTGAAGACTGACATCATTTTTGACTTATATCAAAGAGACAGTATAAGATCTCATGTGAGAACCCGTCGTAGTAAGAGTGTGGGAATTTTAATTTCTATTTCCAGACTTAATCAACCACTTTCTGTGTATATGGACAAATTTTGGACACCCTCCGAAAACAAGGTTTCATTGCAGCAAAGTTTCATCGACTGGATAAGACAAATGAAGTTTGACACTGTTATATACTTGGGTGGTTGTCACAAGGAGAATGAAGCCATGTGAATAAGTGTTTTTCCGTATTCAAATACTACAGCGTGAAAGTGGGAAATTTTAAAAGTGTGGCTATTGCAGCCTCTGATACTGATGTTTTTATTTCGGCCCTATATAACTAAAGTATAAAATATTCAACATGAAAGAGCTGAGGCTCATTTCAAGTCAGAGTCAGTCAAAAACAGTAGTTCCTATCCAAACAGTAGTTCCTAGTTAACCGAAAATATTGAATCTGAAGTTATTGAAATTTTGCTAGCAGTTCACTCCCTCATGAGCTGTTACACAACAAGCAAAGTGTGGACAGAAGTGTCAGCATTGAAAGCAGCAATGGATATGAGTTACTGTACTACTTTGGAAAAGATACTGTCAACAATGAAATGATAACATATGCTGAAAAATTTCTACTAAAATACATCTTATCCAATAATAGTGACAGTTTTGATAACCTTCATTATCTAGTCTTTCATAAAACGCCATCTTGATTTGACATTGAAAAACTGCCGCTTACAACAACGGCTATCAAACAGCATATTCTACATACCTATTTACAGTGGGTTCATTCAGCTTTCACTGAAGAAATAAAATTGGGTACACTTATTTATGGCTACACATTAGATGAAAATGAAATTTTCAGCCTGCTGTTACTGTTGGACCATGTATCCCTGAAGAGTTTTCTGACCCGTGCAATTGCTTGAAATGTGCGAAACTTAACGTATGCCCATGTCGGAGAAAAAGAAAATTGCATGTTATAACTTTTGTAAATGTGAAGCAAATGAATCTTGCAAGAACATTTATTAGTAGTAAAATTTCCCCCATCAAAAACTTTCATGTCATTCAGAGTAAGGGTTAAATACCGGCATATTTGTTGAGGTAATAATAATAATAATAATATTTGCTTATAACATGATTTGTTTTAATAACAGGACACAGGACGACAGGAAAATGCTATAAATGTTTAATTTGTGTGTGTGTACATAATTTTCTATGCAAATAAAATGAAAATACTTTTTGGCATTTCTCACTGAAATTTGATATTTTCTTGCATCAATGATATAAATAATTGCATTATTTTTATTTATAATATATTTTTTGATAGAATAATCATAGCCCTACAAAATGTTGCCAAGTTGACTGAAATTGGTCAATACAAAGGGAAGTTATTGACACTAAAGTAATCCCTCCCCCAATTAAATAGTGGCCATCTTGAATTAATAATGGCAGAAAATTGAGCGTCAACCCAGACATGGCACCTAGTTTCTTTTTTTTTTCAGATACTGTATTTAAATCTGGAGTCAAAATCTCTTGATGTGAAAGTTTATGCGGGACTCAACTCAGCTCCTAGACTAATAGTAATCTGGACATTATTTTAACGTCATGAAGATCAATACTTACATTCAATGACGCTACTTGAGTGAAGAAGAAGATTGAAAGTTTCGATGTAACGATGGGAGCATTTCCCAAATTGTAGATTTAGTGGGCATATATATTTTAGACACCTTCAGTAGAGTAGTTAACATGTTGGAATTTATAGAGATGACGGCTTAATCATTGTCCCTAATAGCAATGGTGCCTTGACTTCCGGCTTACATAAGAGGATTATTAGGGCCTTCAAATACCTAGGCCTTAAGATTGAAATATCTTCCAACCTTAAAATAGTCAACATTTTAGATATCACCCTCAACTTCCCTAATGGGACTTTTAAGCCTTTCCATAAAGTTGATCAGACACCCCTATACATCAATGTCCACTCTAACCATCCGAAGTCTGTAATAGATCACATCCCCAAAACTGTTAATACGAGAATAAATAGGCTTATAGCCAAAAAATCTTTAATGAAAATAAATTTATACACAACCAGGCTCTCAAAATTAGTGGATTTAGACAGGGATTAAACTATAACGAAGAACTAGAAAATCACAGTTTTGTCAAATTTTCTTTATTACACATCGGTTCTCTTATAAATAACCTTCGTTTTTAGTTTGCCCCCACCCCCATCATTTATTTTATTTTATTTTTTTTTATATTTTTTCCTCTCTCTCTCATCTTCTGGATTTTAAGTTTAGAGCATATCGTTTTTTATTGTGCATAGTGTCACCACAAATGTATACACACGTTTCCGGTGTCTGTCTTTTAATTTTAATTTAGGTCAGCGATTCGGTAGCGAATTATGCATCGAAAAATAATTCATATTTATCTGTATCTCACTCATTTAAATCGTTATTTAACTCCTCTCTTTAAAACTTCTCTCTGTTAAATTTTAACCCCACCTTTACCTTTAGGCCTTCCTGTTCTTATTTCTTCTATTACACCTCTCTCTAGAGCTTTCATCCATTTCACTTTCACGCTTGTTTCTCACTCCCACACATACACTCTCACTAGAATTTTGTTTTTTATACTCGGTGTTATATTTTCCGATTTCTTTTTGAATTTGTAGGTCTGATGAATTGGATCGGGATTACGATTCCAAATTATAAACATGGAATATTACTGTTTGAGTTTTTTATATATATATATATATATATATATATATGAATTAAAGTAGAAATGCATGCTAAATATATATTGGAACCCGATAGGATAATAAGATAAAGAACATATTGAAGACGTAGAGGAGATGTGGCGAAGTAATGGAAAGCGGTTCGGATTGAGGAATCGGAGAGCTACGTGCTTATACCTTCTTCTACCCTCAGCAGGTCAGACTGGTTTCTGTAGCCTTGGATGGCAACTGGTCTACTTCAGAAAAAAATGGTAATCTACTGCTGGAAAAAATCTGCCTCGTCAGTTATGTATTGAAAGATACATGATCGCCTAAGCGTGTATCACGCATGACACGTAACTGACTGAAATTATTGTATCAGACAAAAAAATTTGTCTGTTTTCACTTCGTCAAATATGAGAAAAAACAGACATAAAATGCGTTTTTGAATATATATATATATATATATATATATTTATATATATATATATATATATAAAGTTTTTATTTAATTTTTCTTGTGTACTTATAATTTTATTCTTTTCAGAAGGTAAATTTGTAGAATTTTTCCAGATGTTTTGGATGTACAAGCGCTCAGGGCTACACATTTTCTCATTATCTAGGATGAATTTATTTTTACTTTTAACTGAATGTATGCATGGTTTATGTAAGTAGCTAGTGTTATAGGAATGTTTTATTTTCCAAACTCGGTCAGCACATTGTGTCCGTGTTCACAGTAGACATACAAACATCTGGAAAATTTTCTCCATAATTTACGTCCTGAAAAGAAGAAAATTATAAGAACATAAGAAAAATTAAATATAAAACTTAATGACGGTACCCTGTCGATCGTTTTTAATGAAAATTATATAAAAAATATATATATGGGGTAAGGGGTGTTGTGAATGTGTGTGTAATCAGTGAGGACTCCAGCACTCCAGGCTATTCAAGTTAGGCACAAATAACCCAGCTGTCAAATCTATTACAAAGCAATAAGCAATGTATCAGAAAGTTTGTTCGTTCTTGACTTTTAATAAGTGAGGCTGACGGTTCGAATTATTGAGCTGTTTTAATTAATTATTTTTCATAACTTTAAATGTTGGCTTAAATTTATGCTTCATAATAATGTTGCTGTCTGAACACAATATAACAAGGACTCGGGGTATTTATCCTAACAATTAAACAAAGCTTGTACAGTAAACATCATTTACTAAATAGCGTTAAAAGTAAACTACTGTTTTCCGTCTTCATTCATGTATTTAGGCAATCAATGTGGGGATTTATGGGAATAAAAATTGTGACATACTTTCATCAACATTCTCTGTAATGTTAAAACAAAAAAAAATCAACAAAATGTCAACTATATTTCATGGATAAGAAATAACAATGTAATAAATTATGATTTTAGTAACTTTATTAAAATATTTATTTTCTTTTTATTATCAATTAAATGAATTCAACTATTATTTATATTTTATTAATGTTATGGTCCGGTTCCTTGTACCACGGTGATAGTCCAAGGTAGAACCAAATAAGAAGAACTCGAACACGGATATGGAATAACACAGATATATTACAAACAGGAATATATACAGAGAAGTAGAAAGTGTTAGTACGAACAATCAGGTTTAGTAGGGAGAACAATGTAGTCTCGACCAGTATCACTATTCCAATATCTTGTAGTAATTGTTTGAACGCGACGGACTTCACTCCAGACTTCAGACTGAACAGTATTTAGTCACCCCGCCACGAGAGCATCATGTGGCACAAGGCCGGTTTAACGTGGGATCTCCGAGCCCGTGGACTCGGCCAAAAATATGCCCTTTGAACCCGTATAAATGGGTTCAGGGTCGGTTTACCTCCCCGAAAGAGACTCCGCCCTTCGGCGTAGCCTCGTTCGGGTTCCTTCCCGCCCGAAGGCAGAGAGTTCAACCGATCAGCCGGTCAGCCGGTCGCCCGACTTCGGGCTGAACTCCCTGCTTCCTCTTGAGGCGCTGTATTTATTACGTATGGAATAGTCCATTATGTTATTATGGGTAAGGTCCCATAACAATTAATAAATAAATTTACTTGGAATGTTTCATCAAAGCTAAATACTAAATTAACTAATCCTGCAAAATAATATTTAGTCAAGATGATACATACAAAATAACAAGAACAAACACTTTATTTTAAATATTAAATGATTAGTCATTTTCCTTTCTTGACTAGTGACTGTTATTTTGATTAAGAAAGCTAGTGTGACTTTTCATCATAACCAGAAACACAAAAATTGTGACTTTCCTTCATATAGTTATGTAACGCTGGGATTTTTGTTTCTACTGATTTTCCCATTATTTCCTCCTCAATAATAGCTTTGAAGGATCTTATGTGAGTGTTAACCCCTTAAGAACAATTTACTTGCTTAAAGAACTTTTAGGCACCTGGAGAAATATTTTTAAGCAAGTCTTTACAGGAACACTATTTCTTCCTTTAACTTAAAGGAATTTTCTTCTCCCTTCCTTTCACTCTTATTTTGTATATATCACTTTACCTTTTTTGTGTATGTAAATAAACATTTTCTTTTTCTATTGTTACACCACGAGCAGGATTTTCAGCCTTTATTTTTCCGCCTAAAATAGAGAATTGCCCGCTCTAAACTTTCAAGCCATTGTTGCCTTTATCGATTCTGTCACCTTTTGCCATAACCCTTTCAAGTGGGAAAGCCAGGACAAATTTCCCACAGTGTAAGAAGTAAAAGATAAATCATTTGCGTAGCGGTATATTGTTGAAAAGTTACAAATTATCAAGTTAGGGCGATCTACTCCTTTATTGAAAACCAAAGTAGGTACCCTTTTCTTTTCAAATCAAATGGTATGCACAGAACGATTTGCGCAAGTGCATCAGAAGAAAAACTATATTGTTGAACATGATTGGTTTTTCATTCTAAATCAAGTCAGTTTAATTATAAACATATTCTAAGTGACTGCAAGCGTTATTCTAAATTTATGTGTAATTCAAATAATTGAACATGTTTAAAGACGTCTCGTAACTGCTTTTAACGAGTCTACAAAGCTAAAAAAGGAGTGGGGTAACAATTCGCTGAAGGATAATTAAAACATTTAGTAAAAAATGCAATATCTTTGCAAACAAAAACTGCCAATGGGTGGACATGATGAAGGAAAAGATTTCTTTAATAACCTAATTATCGTGAGTTATTCGATTATATAGATAGCATATTTGCTTCAAAATGTTCTACTAAAGTAAAATCGAAGCATTTTTTTTTACTTTCAAGTACAATACAAAAAATATACTATATTTGAAATTGATAGTTTAATAACTGATTTAATTGGATTTGGAGTTGAAAGTACGGTGTACAAGATGAAACTATTGAATGTATAATGTATGCCCAACACTATTATTGTCAGATATGTAACTGGATGCAAAATAAATGAAATATTTTTAGGATTTTATGATGTAAATGATGATAAATGTCCATTGCGTTTGACTGATGTTATAAAGACTCTTTCATTACTAAAACTAAATTCGTTTGCTCAACATATGATTGAACAGCTGGTGGGCGATCGAAATAAACAAGGAGAAAGTTTAAAATATTGTTTCGCGTTTACAGAGCTTTAGCAAATTTTTATCTTCGAGTACAAAGCGGAAAATGTCTTTAGAGACTTTAATATCAGCATTCATTAGTGAGCGACACAAGGTGGTGCTATAGATCCAGAACTGAGTCAGCTATAAAAGAGTTTCATTAAAACTTTGAAAGTACATTTCATAATATTTTCCTCAATAATTAAAGCAGGAATATAGATACACTCAGTTAAATTGATAATATACTAAAAAAAATATTAAAAAAATACTAAAATTAGATGACGTTCATGCTTTTTATATACTGTCACAATTTTGGAAACTATTTGATATTATACAATGTAAGCAGCTTTAATTGAAGTCTGCTTAGAATAAAATAAGCGATTTTATTCAATATGCTCAAAATTGTTATAATAATGAACATTATGAAAACATTGTCCAAGAAACAATGACAGGCATTGAATAATTAAAAGATTCAAATCTTCATCTCACAGAAAGAATCAGGGGACAGCAAATGAAACATCAATCGATATCGACGTCCTAACCTAGCATCACTCAGAGAATCAGTGAGGTTCTTGACGCTAAACACACCTCGAGTGCCATTAGCACTAGATATCTCGAAGGTCTTTGACAAGATGTGGCACAAAGGCCGACTACACAAGCTATCCAGTTAGGGAATCACCAGAAGAGTCTTCTCGATCATAAAATCCTTCCTAACAGTTAGGTCCATGAAGGTAATTATCAATGGACAGTTCTCTGGAGCCCTAAGGGTCAACGCAGGGGTCACTCCACGGACCAACCCTCTTTTTGGTCTTCATAAATGACCTGCCTAAGAATATACTCTGATCATCTGTAAACATCTATGCCGATGATACGACTATATACGAACGCACCTCTGAAATTACCGAGGGACAGAGATTGGCGTCTGATCACTCTTCCGATCTTGCCCAAACTACACAATGGGGTAAAAACTGGCTAGTTACATTAAATGCCTCGAAGACAAAGCTAGCTCCGATCTAAGCCCAAACTACCACCAATCAGGGTGAATGGATGTCCTCTTGGGGAAGCACCTTGCCTTGAAAGCCTGTTGGGCCTCAAACTCACACCCGACCTGAAGTGGAACTTGTACATATGATCCATTGCTAATGGTTGGATCCCTGTACCGCCCCAGTAAGTATCTGACTCCTCCTGCTATCATCTACCTTTACAAGAACTAGATCAACCTCAAAATGTAGTACTGTTGTCATATTTGGGCGGGTGCTGTCTAGATCTCTCTCTCTCTCTCTCTCTCTCTCTCTCTCTCTCTCTCTCCAGCTTTGATAGAGTTCAAAAGCGTCTCCGAGACCTTGTGGGTGACGAATTATTCTCCACCCTCCAATCTCTCTTCCACAGGCAGGATCTAGAAAGCCTCTCGCACATCTACCGCTACTTCCATGGAAAGTGCTCGGACGAACTACATTGTCTGGAACTGCCAAGGCAAAACTTTCACAGCAAGAACACGATATGTCACTTACATAATAGCAAACCACCCACATCCCCCCTCGTATTCCATTGGTGAGAAGTAAGTTCCACTCGAGAAGCTTGGAACCGACTCCCAACAGGATATCTCCCCGATCACGACAATCTTAAGCTGTTCAAGGCCAGGACTAACCGCTATCTTCCACTCCCACGCACACAAATGGCCTCCAAACGCGATCCTCTATATTGAGTGGCTCCGAGCCTTGTAAAGAGTGAATCCCGCTGTAAAAAAAAAAAAAAAAAGAATTGAAATAGTTCAGAACATTTTACTGTTACTGAAAGAACGATTGAGGAATATTTATATTTAGAATAACTTAGATATGTTTATACATACATTCCTTATGTAATATATAGAAACAAATACACTATGTTTGATCACAAATATTTAGTAAATGAGTTCAGGTATTTGTATGATAGCAATGACTTTAAAAAGTGCAAGGGAAGCAATACCATTGTAGAGTTACTTCATAAACTGATTGTTACGCCTGAAACTGTTAAACTCATACAACTTTTCCTAACTAAATCTGCAAATTCAGAAACGAATTCTCAACAGTGGACAAAATTCGATCATTCACAAAACGGCCCAATGGATCGTGAGCTTGCATTTCCATTTAAAAACATATTTGCTGATTTAGGAGAAAAAAAAAAAAGAATTACAACAACATATTAAAGGAAAAGGCTTGAAATTAATATTTAAATAAATTAAGCGTTTATTTTTTATACACATATTAGCATTTTTACTTTGAATGTACGAGTACAGTGCCGATCCCTATAAATGCATTACTAATTTTACTATGGATAAGCCATTCAGATGATTTTATAATAGACATATATTGAAAATTAAAGAAGGTATTTTCTTTGTAATAGTCCACACCACAACAGATAATTATAGTAATTACAGCGCACTGCATTTTGTTTGTTAAATAATAATTGGTTGTTAACCAAAATACTCAAAATATTAAACTAAGCCATTGAAAATTTTTTGACTTAATTGTTTTCTTTTTAAGTAAAATACGAGACAGCATGTTAAAAATGGGTCAGGTAACTAGCAAACCATTCGGTGTTTACAGAAAAAGGGAAATAATCAGGTTGGTATTCGGGAAATGGCCGTTGTCGAGTAATCTCGCTATATTATAATTTCTTCAAATATCGTTAGATTAGATTTGCAATTAGATGCTTAATTTCTTTCACTGAATATATCATAAATCAAGAATAACTAATTTAAAAAAAATATTGTACTCAGTTTTGCACCGATAAACTAGAGTCGCCACTAATACGCACGCACACACACACACGCACGCGCGCACACACATATATTCTATTTATTCACGTTCATCTCTTTCTCTATCATTTTATATATATACATAACATATGCATCTCTGTGTGTGCAGTTATCAAAGAGAGCGATTTTGTGAGTGTTAATAAAGATCTTAGCTGAAAACGTCATGGCTATTGATTTTACATGCTGCCGAAAGTTTTGAAGGCTATAAATTCACTGAGTTTTGCATTGTTTTCTTTTTATTTCTGTTTTCTCTGTGTTTCTTTCTCTACATATAACTATGCATGTCATCCTCCTTCCATTTCTTTCAACGGTCGGTGAACAGCGGCTCACGAGCTGTAAGCAATTTCCAAAGATGATATGTACGCGGCTCCCAAAATAATATTAGCCTATGAAGTTGTTTTCCTGCAGAGGGGAGAAACTCAAAAAATAAACCGACGAGTGTAGACAAGAAATATGCTGTTCGTTTTTTTGGGTTCTGGCTTGTCACCTTGGGTGGTTAGAAATTTTTACTCCTTTCTAGCACGTTCAAAATTTTGGTTAAAAATTTTTTTTTTTTTTTTTACGACAGCGGTCGAAAAGAGAAAAAAGATTTGTTTTATTTTGCGCTTTTCCCGAGGAAAACACACATTGATTTGGAAATTCTTGCAAAATTCAAATAATTGTAGGATTTTAATGAAACTTTCAGGGTATATTGAGAAATGAATGAAATTATTTTTGAAATTTTTTTTAGAAAATCTTGGTAAAAAATATTTTTTTTTACATGTTTCCACCCCCTTACATATTTTCATGAAATTTCGAGAAATTAAATTTTTAAGAGTGGGATTTTTTATTAGTTTAGAGAAAGTAAATTACCAGATTTTTTTGTTTGTTTTTGTAAAACAGTTACCTGTTTCATCGAAAATCTGCTCTGAAAAAATGCAAAAAAACTATGACATTATTTAATTAGAAAAGCTTCTACTTGCTTTTGTAAATAAGTTATATTAAGGGCATTATTGTCTGAAGAAATAAAAATTTTTCGATGAATAATGTATTTTTATAAGAAATTTTTTCATTTTTTTAAAAATTTTAATTATAATAATATAATATAATTATAGTTAAAAAATCATTTAAAAATCCTTCATTTCTAAAAGAAATGAAGGATACAATTTGATGATATTGTTAAGTGAAAAGTAAATTTACGAATCGAAATTTGAAAAGCTCATAACAGTCGTTTGAATCCGAATATTTTAAAAATAATTTTAAAAATAAATTTTTAGTGAAAAAAAAAACGTTTCTAATTTCTACCTATGGCATAATCCTTAAAAAGGTCACGTGATTTGAGTCGTCTGCCGCACTGCAATTATTTCTCCTCAATATCCAGTTTTGTTTCACATCGTTAACGTGTTTTCAAAAAGTCCTTTAAAAATTTCAAAGTAAGTTTTAATTTTTGTTAATTACTTTTTCACTAAATATTACATAATTGCTGAATAAATGTTAATATTTAAAAATTACTAGTTAAAAACCAAAAATCGCATTCGCTTACATTTCGTAAAATTATGTCAGTTTTGGTCATCCATAGTAGCTGTCATCATCTCGTAAGTTCTGAATAACACCGATAACGTCATGAGAAAATTCAGACACATCGTTAAGAAATGTTTGGATACAATGTTTTTACGTTATAAGTATGTAATGTTTGTTTCAAATCAGATTAAATTTTCTTAAAATTTTTCTAAATTTACTCAAATAACGTGTCAAAAATATATAATTTATTTTAGGAAGAAGTTTAAAATCGAAAATCTTTTTGTTTACAAATTTCTTAAAATTTAAGAAAATATCCACTTTTAAGAAAATTAAAAAAATCGAGCATATATTTGATATTTCAATCTATATAATTTCTATCTGAAATACACCAAAATATTTTACTTACTGTAAATAATAAATTTAATGCTTTAGCTTTCAATTAAAGCTAAAATAATTCATTTTAAACCTTAGGTATCGAAAACTTGACCGGAGGTACCTAGTTAAATAAGTTTTAAAAATGACACTTTTCTTGATTAAGATGTGATTTACAGTGGTAGCAGTGAGTAATTTTTCAGTTGCACAAGTTAAAGTTATAAAGTCCCTTGTTTGACTGAGCAAGAAAAGAGTGAAAAACGGAAATAAGAAAAGAAAATAGTTTTTAAATAATAATCGGAAGATAATTTTGCCATTCCTGTTAATGGTGAAAAGTTGGTATATCATAAAGTTTGAATGTTTTAAACTCTCAAACAGATATTTCAGCTACTTTAAAGCCAGGAATTTAAGACGTTATCCGAATCTCATCGTTATTTCGAACTGCGAAGAAATAAAGAAAAAAACATATAGAAGTTATCTTCGTCTTAGTTCTGTCATTGTAAGCAGTGGTATGACGAGTGAAGTCATTGCTTGGAATATTGCTTGAATTCATCCTCCTTACAATCATGGGGAATATGTGAAGAAGAATATTAGTTATTGCAATTCTCGCTTGAGAGAAGATAAACTTCGAAAAGCAATAAAACAAACGTATAAAGCGCCATATAAAGCGATAGACATAATTCCGATATTTGTGCTAAAATCACGTGTTCGCTGCACGGTCTGAAATACTGTCTTACTTCCGGTTTAACATAGGATGAGTTTAAAGATATTCAAGATTTCCTTTGATTAGTTTTATTAGTTCACGAGGAAAAAGTAGAAAACAGTGGAAATGTAAAGGAAGAATTACTGCACTCCATAAGATTAAAGGAGATCATGAAAAATGTTGTCATAAACTTCTTAAGTGCATTTAGTAACTTTATTGTGAAGTTGAAAATGGAAGAAAAGACAAGTAACCTTTCATTCTAATGCATTGTAAAATGGCTGTAAAGTAGGAATCTTTTAAATAATTGTGTCTATCTTTTAGAACCAATCATTGCTTTTATGAAAAAAAGAAGAAGTGATCCCAACAATTAAATAGTATTCTTGACAGACGTAAGCCAGCACTTCGAATATTTAAACTGTAAAGGAAAAATCAGCCAGATTTGAGATTCCTGATTAAAAAATGAGGCAGGAATGAAAGTTGACCTGTTTTCCAATTTCAAATTGAGAGTAAATGGTTTTCCAGAAGATCAAATCAAAGCCAGTAAAATGAAGCAGTATGAAGAAAACATTTTATGATGATTTTGAGAGCAGGTTTGGGAAATCTAAGTAAATTAAAGCCAAGAAGTGAATTTCTTGTGAATAATTTTCTAATCGATGTCATTGCACCTTTTGTTTTGGATGTTGCTTCAACAGAACAATAAATTATTGAACTGTGGGAGGATGTAAGTTTGTAGCTAATACATAAAAACTCAACTATAACTTTTAGAAGCAAAATATCGTGATATATAGAAGATAGGCTTTCGGCTCCTTTCAACGACCTGATACACTTCTACTCACATCGCAACAATAAGATAAAATCCAGAGTAATCATAGGTTTTTACGAACTCTTAGAATCTATGATTCTAATTTCTGCGCAAGGAAGCAAAATACATTGAAACACTTTCAAACTCCTCCAATACTAAAAGTATTTCCTGTATAAAGCTAAACGCAAAGCTTACAAAATTCACAAAAGAAAAATAGACAATTTCACAGATAATAATCCCAACAGCCATGATAAAATTAGGCAAATATTTCTACCAGCTTCACAATAGCTAACGTCGAAAATAAATTATCCAACCTTGATCTAAAATTCATAAATATCACGTCGAAAACAAAAAAAAACTATAGTCGACACCAGAATAGCAACAACAATAAAACAGAGGCATGTGGTGATTTTCTAAGCAGAGCTTAGATGTGGCACAAGGTCGAAAGTATAGGTCACCCAGTGAGGATCGAACTCACTACTCAGTCGTAATTGATCTAAACAGAGACAGGTATATCTAAAATAATTGTACATGCCTAGTTATGTAGACATACATACAATTGATGAAACACTTCGAAACCACCCAAAATAAAGACAATATGAGCATTGCAAGGATGTATTGTACATTTTAAAGGACACTACAAGTTCACAGTAACACATCTGACCACAATTTCGATCTAATAAATACCTGACTGAATAGAAGGGAAAAGAATTCAGTAGAAGCATTGAAAGTGCGATGATATCGCATTTCTTTACGGTAAATCTCAGACTAACCTCATATATAATATCACCGATTATTGTAAAAGCAATGATAGCACAATGCGGTATACAAAATAAGAAAGAAAAAACAGAAATCTATTCGGAGTGGGATACTTTAAAATCCAGCAGACGTTTTCTAGTCGTAGCATCTGATAAGGTTATTTATTACCCCTTCATCAAAGATTCCAACGCATTTCCATAGACTCGGCATGAAGACGCCTAGCAGAAGCAGCTGGAACGCGTCGCGTGTCGAAGCTTTTCCACACACACACACACACACACACACACACACACACACACACACACACACACACACACACACACACACACACACACACACGCACGCACGCGCACGCACACACACACACACACACGCACGCGCACGCACACACACACACACACACACACACACACACACACACACACACACACACACACACGCAGAAGTGTTTGTATATTTGCTAATCTTATATAGGAACTCATACAATCTTTTACTTTTTGTAGGTAGTGGGTACTTTGAATATCTGGCCTTCTTTTCTGATTAAACATGTACGTGATTGTTTCAGTCCCGCAGTGAAGAAATCATTTTTAAAAGAATAAATAATATCTAAAAACAGCAGAATCCCCCCCCCACCAAAAGAAAATAAAACAAATACTAAATTTATGCCTGAGGAACGCTCCTGAAAAATAAACAGAGGCGCTGCATTTCAACTACGAATCAAAATGTATCGAGTTATCGATTTTTTATTAAAAACTACGGACCAAATATTCGCATGTCTTAGATCGCCTTTATTTCGTTTGCAAACAAATAAAAAATATTCGTGATGTGAATCTTCAATTCAGAAGAACAGAACAAAAGCTACGCGGGTGACAAAGTTACTTTTTTTTCAATTTATTTTATTCTACTTAATTATTTTGGGTTAACACTTTCACTTACGACAACTTTCTCTCATTCTTTCACAAGATTTTTTCTAGATATTTTCCTTCCTCCTTTTCATTCACAGTTGTTTCTTTCATTCTTTTTCCTTCTATTTTCTTTCGAATGTCATTCTTGCCACTGTCATTGTTTAAAAATATTTTATATCTTCTTGTAATTTTCTTTTTTTTTTACTTTTAGAAAGGGAAGCAAAACAAAATGTTTGATTTTGCAATGAGAACTCATTGCAAAATCAAACATTTTGTTTTGCTTCCATTTTTCATTCCCATTTCCACAGGAATCTTTTTTTCTTCAATTTTTACTTTGTATTCACTTCTCTTTTATCCTTTTTATTTTTGCAACAATCTATCCTTTTAAAGTTTTTCTTCCTCTAGTTCACCCACCAACTCCATTCTGTAGTCGCTATTCTTTTGCTACTGATCTTATGGTGATGGGACTTTCAATTCGTTTCGGACGAAAAACCAACATTCATGATAGTTTTACCGACGAAGGTCAGCTTTGCTCTTCACAAAAGAATTTGAATTATTTTGCTATTTTTTCGTTCATTTATTTTCTATTCGTTCAATTGGCCTTTGTTAGTGTGAACCTCTATCATACATATTTATTTCCACGATATCTTGTTTATCGCTTGAATTGTTGTTCAATTTTTATTCCCGTCCCTTCCCAACACACATTTTCCTACCTTCGTTCCCTTCCTTCTTTTTTTCCATTTCCTTCCCAAAACACATTTTCCTACGTTCGTTTTCCTTATATTTTTCTTCCTTCCCCTTTCCCACACACATTTTCTTATGTTCATTTTCTTTCTTTTCTTTTCTTTCCTTCCTTCACACATTTTACTACGTTCATTTTTTACTTCTTCTTTTCTTCCTTTCCTTTGACACAGATTTTCTTTTCTTTCTTCTTTTCTTCCTTTTCCTTCCCGACACATTTGTCCTATGTTCGTTTTCTTTTCTTCTTTTTTCCTTTTCCTTCCCGACACACATTGTCCTATGTTCGTTTTTTCTTCTTTTTTCCTTTTCCTTCCCGACACATTTGTCCTATGTTCGTTTTTTCTACTTTTCTTCTTTTCCTTCCATTGTCCTATGTTCGTTTTCTTTCTTCTTTTCTTCCTTTTCCTTCCCGACACACATTGTCCTATGTTCGTTTTCTTTCTTCTTTTCTTCCTTTTCCTTCCCGACACACATTGTCCTATGTTCGTTTTCTTTCTTCTTTTCTTCCTTTTCCTTCCGACACACATTTCCTTCGTTTTCTTTCTTCTTTTCTTCCTTTTTCCTTCCCGACACACATTGTCCTATGTTCGTTTTCTTTCTTCTTTTCTTCCTTTTCCTTCCCGACACATTGTCCTATGTTCGTTTTCTTTTTCTTTTTTCTTTTCCTTCCCGACACACATTTCCTATTTCGTTTTCTTTCTTCTTTTCTTCCTTTTCCTTCCCGACACACATTGTCCTATGTTCGTTTTCTTTCTTCTTTTCTTCCTTTTCCTTCCCGACACACATTGTCCTATGTTCGTTTTCTTTCTTCTTTTCTTCCTTTTCCTTCCCGACACACATTGTCCTATGTTCGTTTTCTTTCTTCTTTTCTTCCTTTTCCTTCCAGACACACATTGTCCTATGTTCGTTTTCCTTCTTCTTTTCTTTTTTCCAACCATTCAGAAAGACTTTCCTTTATTTCAACTTTATCCTTCTACCTTTTATACTAACAATTTTTCAAATAATATTCTTCAGAATCCCTTTTACTTTCATTCCTTTTGCTTTGCTTGTTCATTCCTCATTTTAAAATATCTATTCCATTTTCAGGTTTCCTTCTCTTTAAATTATTTTGTCAGTCTTTGATTGTTTTTAGGCTTCATTTATCATCACTTCCTTGCTCTCATTTGTTTTTTGCTGTTTCCTTAAAGAAGCAGACAATCAATTAAAATAAATGCAATTCGTTTTTGTTAAATAAAATATATGGATGCCACACAACAGAAATCTTTTTACATTTAGTGTAGCAAAAACAAGTTAAAACATTCATCATTGTATAAAAATATTTATTCACACCAAAACAATAATTCTTTATATATATATATATATATATATATATATATATATATATATATATATATATATATATATATGTGTGTGTGTGTGTGTGATGCGTGCGTGCGATTGGATCAATAAGACTGTGGCGTGAGAGATTTATTAGATGGATATTGATCTGAAATTTTTACTGTATAATATCCCATCGATGCAATTAGTGTAAAAACTCATGGACTCATTGACAATGGAGGAAATTACGTGGAAAAGTAAATATTTTTTGTATAATGTAAATGTGTTTTCATTAATAGCCACCGGAGTTATTAATGAACCTACACGTATCTATCTATCTATCTATCTATCTATCTATCTATCTATCTATCTATCTATCTTCAAAGCATATCCACACATGCGCACACACATAAAGGACACTACTTATTAATAATGCCCTCTACTTATTTTCACGGAAACTGCAACTGTTAAAGAGGAGACAACAACGCTGTCACAGCAACTTTTTTGTTACAATATTTGTTTCTATAGTGTCGACACCATGAGCTGCGCATTTTCGAGGCGATGTTAATTTTGTGGGTAGATGGCTGTGCAGGACCGCTCAGAATTTCTTTTATCAAACACACTGCTTCTACTAAAATGCATCTACCAAATTGTAAATACTAAAAGTGTCATCTGCATTTGTTTTATTTCTCCTGAAATTTCGTGACCGGACATTTGGCCGAGACATATTTGGCCGAACGTACACTAGGTTGACGGATATTTCAGCGAAAAAGGACAAGTAAAAATAGTAATAAGCAATAAAGTATTTTAATTAGCAATATTATAAGGTAGAATAAGACTAATAATTGTACATTTGTGTACTATGAATATATTGGTGTGAGCAATTGTTCTCAGAAAATAATATATTTTAAATAAAATAATCATTTAAATTATTTTGATATTTCATAAAAACTATTTCGTTCAGTGTCAAATTACTAGAGACTCGGAGAAAGTGGAATGGTAAATATGGGCCTCCTATCAATAATTGGACGATTCCAAAATTTGTTATAATTCCGATTAGGATGCCAATTTTCAAATTGTTAGGTGGATTATACCCAATTACCACTGAATTTTAAGTGATTAAATTAAAGCCTGTCAAAAAGAAAAAACAAAAACAAAACCGAAAAATTATAAATTAATACAGTAAAAAATAAATATAAATATATGTAGCACATATTGAAGAAATGTAATTGGGAATTTTCTGCTGAAGAACGTTCAATCTCAGCGTTTCGTTATGTTAAAACAAGGTCAACACCATTACTCTTTTTCTAAAAAGAATAAAAAAAATTGCAATAAAGATACATTTTAGTCCGCCACTACATTTTCGGCTAGATGTCCATTCGTTTAAATGACCGTCGGCCAAATGTCCGTTGGTCAAATGTCCAATTACCAACATTTTACCTTTTTATTCTTTTATATATATATAATTCATTCATATATATATATATATATATATATATATATATATATATATATATATATATATATATATATATTTGTGCGTGTATTACCCTACACCGGTTCGGAGTTTCATGTACAACGCAAACTTCAGGTTTTGAGTATAGACTGAACTAACCATTACGTAATTTAAATTTTAAAAGATATATCTGGTTATCTGGTATATGTTGGCGCATATTCTACTGGGATTATAGTTTTTTAATTCAAGAAATTATATTTGGCATTTAAAATAAAACGGGATTTGCGTGTATGTATATATATATATATATATATATATATATATATATATATATATATATATATATATAATTTTATTATTAATGGGAGATTGCATATTCTTTTCATAATTCTTTCTTTCTTCTACATATATATATATATATATATATATATATATATATATATATATATAACGTGTATATATATAACTATGCAATTTTTTATATTTATATATGGTTGCGTATGTCGGTGTTTTTATGGTAGTGGGAGGAAAAATTGTCGTCGGAACGCCACTCATACGTACGCAGACATATATATACGCACAGTCACTCATTGACGTACGCAGACATACATACACGCATGCACACTCACTGGAGCTCACACAAACATAAACATATATGGACAATGTGGGACTGGACATATATGCGCATCCATGTGTCTTTGCTATGCAATTGGTCGCGAAATTCAATGTTGGATTGTGTAGCGAACATCTTTCGTCAATTGCAGTGTCGTCGCGCAGAACGTCTATTTTGTTCGCCGAATAATGTTTTCTCGCACACACGTATGTATGTATGTATGTATGTATGTATGCACGCGCATTTACACATCTTCTATCCGTCTGTTTATATATATATATATATATATATATATATATATATATATATATATATATATATATATATGCTAGGGTCTGTGTAAGACTATGGTAGGTAAAATTGCTATTATTTTTATTTTTTTTATGCTGTTTTGTTATTATTTTAAAGCCGGTTATTTGAATGTTTTTGGCGATTGCGCATATGTAAATGGTATAAACTACCATTTATAATGCTTATTAGTATTTATGCGGTGGTATTAATTTTTCTGGTTGGGGGAATAAGTATAATTGTCGACTGATACGGTAATGTTAATTGTGGTGTGGCAGTAATGGTTGGTATTTTTTTTTATCCGTTTGGCATAAATTGTGATAATAGGTATTTGTTTCATGTTTGCATTTTGGAAATTATTTCTGATCTTATTTTTAGTATGGGTATGAGAAATTATTGCTACCTCTTCGTGTAGGCAAAGTAGGCATTTCTTTGTAATGTTGCGTTTGGCAGGTGCGTTTTTCAGCTTATTCTTGGTGTAATATTTCTGTTTTTTAAATGCCATATGTATGTGGATAGTGTAGTGCTGTTTGAGTATTTTCTGTCGGAGAATGAAAGGTCGTGGTTGTTTTTTCTTTTTTTGAATGGCCCCTCAGTGGCCCCGATGTAGTACATTGTGCTGTTGTTTGCACTTACCTTGGCGCTATATATATTGTATTCGTTTGTTGGTAGTTTCCTTGGAGAGGACATGTTGTTTTATTTCTGCAGTTGCATTGAGGTTCCTTGGTTGCGTTATTGCAGGTTGTTACTTTTTTGTTGTGGCTTTTTATTATTTGTGTTATATTTTGGGGCAGCTGTAACTGATTTTAACGTTATTTTTGTTGAATATTTTTGCTAATAGATTTGTTTCAGGGAAGTGTTTTTCTATTAAGTTTACGA
>CAHIKZ030000774.1:585000-600000 GCA_903632075.3 Acanthosepion pharaonis
GGGGGGGTCTAAATTAGAGATAATGCCCAATACCAATGACGGGGTTATGTGCAACCCGCTCAATAGAGCCTCAGTTCTAAGGGGGAAATCGGGTGTGGGTACACCGGAAGAGTCGAGCGTTGAATTGAAAGCAAATTTCCGTGCAAAGCATTCAACCTTGTCGGCAGAGGAGGTCAGGACCTCAAGCTGGTTGAACAAAGGAGGTATAGAGGGTTTACTATTGTTTAGTACGCTCTTGCAGAAGCGCCAATAATCCTTGGAGCCGAATTTGCGAGAAGCAATACGTTCCTTCATTTGAGCGGCAAATAGAGACTTAGCTTCGTTGAGGACAAGCTTACACTCGTTACGGGCAGAGGCAAAGAGACGTCTATTGCAGTCGGACATATCGCTACGACAGAGGTGGAAGAAGTGGTTCCTATGGGCAATGGCGGCTGAGCAAGCAGTAGAAAACCAGGGGGAGGAGCGCGATTTGATCATAAATTTCCTTGAGGGGATGAAAGCGTCGATTCCAGCTTTGACCCAGGAGACCTCAGAAGCACACTCTTGAACGGGGAGCGTAAAGACAACATCCCAGGGAACATCGCGGAGGAAATCACGGAACGAGTCCCAGTCAGCTCGTTGATAGCAGAACGACGTTCTAGAGGTAGGAGATTCATTGCAGTTGAAGGAGATGTTGACCGAGACTACGGCGTAATCGGAGTTACCGAGAGGGCAGAGTTGCGAGGCACTATAAGATTCGGGGACGGAGGTAAAACACAGGTCCAGAAGAGAGGCCTTACCGTCTCGGTTGTAGGCAAAATGTGTGGGGAAGTCAACTATCTGCGTGAGGGATTGAGAGACTGAAAAATTAAGTATTTGAATGCCTGCAAGGTCAGTGGTAGCATTCTTAAGCCACTTGGTGTGATGGGCGTTAAAATCGCCAAACGCCAATATGTGAACAAACGGATGGAGAGAGAGAGCCTTGTCTATGCTGTCATAAATGCTATCGATAATTACACAGTCTTGAGAGGATGGAGAGCGATAAAGGAAGAAGAGATAGCTTACAGCATTGAGAAGAGATAGCCGGAGACACAAGTACGAATAGTCTGGTGATTCGAGAGACAACTCTCTAGCCAGTGGGAGATGGTCCTTGACGTAAACCCCAAGGCCGTGCATGTGGGTTTGAGAGTCTTTTCTAAGGAGAGGGAGGTAGCCGGGGACCGAGAGATCAGAGGAGGGGATGTACGGGTCAAGTTTGGCCTCACACAGAGCCAGGATATCCGGGCAGTTTGCAGTGAGGAAGGATTCCACGCTGCAGAAATTGGTTCTAATGCCACGGATGTTGGAGAATGAAATGTTGAAGGGTTTAGGTGATTTTTGAAGGGCTGGTTTAGGTTTAATTTATGGATCTTTGTAAGTCATCATGTGGAATTCTGGTTGAAGAAGCAGACGGTTATCAATCGTGGCGTGGGCAGAGAGAAGTTGGCAAAGCCTGCATCATAATGTGGTCTCAGGGTTGCCCACCGGAGGTGACTGCAGGGACACCTTTCCATGCGCGACATGGCACTACAGACACCCGGTATTATGAAACTGTTGATCAGAGCGGCCGTTCAAGACGCTACGCAAGATATATATATATATATATATATATATATATATATATATATATATTAGGATTAGGGTATACGGAATAAAATACAGAGTAGAGCAAATATAATTTATTCGAAAATTATAACAAAAATATGTTATAAAATCACTCCAAAAATAGCCATTTTGTTTCAACACTTCTGGTGTCTTATCAAGTGATGGTGTTGAATGTAGAACCAGAAGTGTTGAAACAAAATGGCTATTTTTGTAGTGATTTTATAACATATTTATGTTATAAATAAATAAAATATATATATATATATATATATATATATATATATATTGGAACATGTATTGAAAACAAATGAAAAATATCGTTTTTTCAAATTTATTATATTTAAAAACGCTATATTCTTAAATGCTCCCTACATAGGTAATTAAAGATTTTCAGGCCTGTCTTTCATATGTTGTTATGTTAGGTATCTACAAACATTTGCCCGAAATATTTTGAAAAGCAGGCCTTGAATACGCAGTTTAAAAATTTTCGCTGAAAATTTGACCCTCCATCTAACACCCAACATCCAGCACACACACACACACACACACACACACACATATATATATATTAAAAAAAAGAGAAACCACAAACGTTTTTGTTTATAATGTGGATTTATTTTAGCGCATATATTATATTTTATTCTTCATATTATTGCTACACGGGTTTCGGTCTCGTGACCGTCTTCAGGCAAATAAAAGGAATCAATTTTTAAAGGAATTAATTTTCCTTACGTTCTTTTAATGTTTCCGTGTTCATTTTCTGTATTTGTAGTGAGTCTTGATATCAATTTTTGAACTGTTAGCAAAAGTGAATTTCTTCCAAAGTGGTAATAAAATCATTAGTGGTGGTGATGACAGATGTGTTGATGATAGATGCCCCCCCTATCACCCTGTATATATCCATTCCATTTTTGTGTATTGTGTGTGCGTACATGTCCCCATTAGCTTTCACATGAATCAGCACACACACACACACACATATATATATATATATTGTTCTCTTTTTTAAGATATGCATTTTTCTCTCGTTGGAACAATTATAACCTTTTCCTTATATTTTCCCTTTAACAATGGCAGGATATTCATATCGTGAGCAGGCAGATATTATTTTTACATACGGTCGCACAAATGGTAATAGACGCGAGGCTGCACGACTGTATTAGATTACGTTTACCGAACAGAAGCAGCCGAATCAATCAACCTTTGCTGCTGTTTATAGCCGCATTGGCGTAACAAGATCGTGGGACCACAAACTATTGATCGCCATCTACCGTAAACTCTCTTTGTCCTTGTTTTCTTGTGAGTAACCCTTTGTAAAAGTATTTTTGATAGTTATATATATATATATGATATATATATATATATATATATATATATATATATATATATATATATATATTGGATGTCTCTGATTGTGTGTCAGTGCTATTAGCATGCTTAAACGAGTCATTGACTTGATTTTTGACATGGGGATACCCTAAACATTTACTTATGTCTTGTTCAGTTGACATGAAAGTCTATTGTCATTTTTAAACCAATGAAGCTCGTATTTCGCAATACTGAGTTTCCTATCAAGTAAAAAATGTTTTAATCTCACAAATGGTAGACCATTCAAGGTCATATTCGAGGTTACCTGTTGTCATTGGGAATAAAATTTGTTTGTGTCCATTACACTATTTTATCGATAATTGGTAAGTCAATATATTTACAGCAAAAGTGATACTAAACAATTGATTTTAGTCAAAATTTTAGAATATATTCATATCTGTAATGTATTGTACAAGCTACAACAAATAATATCTTTTTTATTTACAATAAATTTTGTTGGCGTTAAATTTTAAGTTTTGGTGGTGTCGTGTTTGTCATGCAACTAGATGTTCGTTCATCGTATTGTGTGTATTCACACACACACACACACACACATAGATTTTGATATATTTTTAATATTTTAATTTTATTAATATAAATATCTGCGTGCGTCGTAAGATAGATATATCTTCAAAAGAGAAACAGGATTTTGTAAAGGTATTGAGTGATTGGGACACAACTTGTTGAAATTGTGAAAAATATCGAAAGAAAATAAGATAGAAAGCAAAAAAGAAATAATGTGTGTGTGTGTGAAAATCAGATTGAAATTGATAGAGACAGAAATAGGTTGCAATAAACAGATATGAATTTAGCGCTACATAGATAGGAAGTGAGTGAAATAGATATGTCCTCGAATATGTCCCACTAAAAAATTAAGCAATAAATACTTGTAAATTCCATATAAGGAATAGCTAGATATGAAACAACTCTAGCTAGGCAGACATACAGATAAGTGGAGCTAGTGTGTTACTTGTTGTGACACCTCAGTTCTATGTCCAAATAGATGGAAAGTTATAAAAAGACTGAAATCAAAAGACTGAGAAATATATGACCAATATCAAATAGACTGGTATCAACTAAAATGAATCCACTGATTGAACGATAAATTGTAGGTTTTGAGGTCTATCGGTATTTGAATTAGAATTATGATGGTTTGTAATGACCTAGATTATAATAAATAAATAAATTGAAAATTATGAAAACATTGGTTGTTAAAGAAAATTTTAGAACACACACACACACATATATATATATATATATATGAAGACCAAATGTGAAGACTATGTGCAAAGGAAAATATATATATATATATATATATATATATATATATATATATATATATATATATATATATATATGGCAAGAGAGGGAGCGACTAAGAGATTATACGAGAAGATGACTAACTTTGAATAAATAGCTAGAGAGCAAATTCTAACCTTTGTGACAATGAGGGGCGAACGATTTACCATTAGTTAAGTTCAGCAGTAAAAAGGACGCATTTGTGAGATGGCGCACGAATACATCGGATCAGTGCAATGGAAATGCAGCTGGATGTGGTTAGTCAACCGTGCAACGCCGTACGCTTTCAGAGTGCCATCCGCAGAACGGCGCTGTCAGTTTGCGTCACTCAAAAAGAGTGCGTCGTGACACCAGAGTTTGTCGGTCGTTGTGACACCTGACATGGGATTTAAGTGACAGTACAGAGTGAATGCCTGGCCCTATTTAATGTGGTTGCCACCATCGCTGGAAACTATGAATAAAAATCGTGAATATGATGTTTTTGTTCGAGGCGGTAATAATCGAAAATCGATGGTATGGCGAACGACTGCTGATGTAAGATTGATATCTCGTCAAAAGAAAACAAAGAAAAAATGGATGAAGTTGGGACAAGAAGAGATTTCAGTAGAGAAAAAGAAAAATAGGCAAAATAAACGAAAAGAATGATTTAGAGCAAAAACAAAATACAACTTGGCTCAGGAAGAATGGCGAATGCGCAGAGAATGAATGGAAGAACAAAAGAAAAATCAACATTTAAAAGCAAAGTCGGGAAAAGGGCACTACGTATAAATATTGAAAAATTATAACACGAAAAATATATAAAAAGAAATGAAGAGACTTAAATGAAAGAATTACATATAGAAAAACTGAGAAATGAAAGAAGTAAATAAATGAAAATGAGAATGAATGACACACATTTAAAAAATAAAATGAAAAAGAGGAATGGACACACACACACGTACAGACACACGCACGCAAACACACATATACACGATACGCACATGAAACGGCGACCAAACAAAATATACAGTGTGAAATTCATGTGAGATAATCCCGCGAAAAAGGTTCACATAGTTTCATGGGCAGTGTGTCATGGATGGTGAACACACATGTCTATGCATGACAAAATATTAGATATTAGTCAAAATCAAATGCGCGAAGACGAATTCACACACACCTTTCTAAACATAAATGCAAACTCCAAACTATACCAACCAATCACTTAGCTCCAAACTATCAGAACATCACTTATTAATATAACTTACAGGAAAGGAGAAAATCGCTTTAATTTGAAAAAAACACATCCATATAAATATATAGATTATAAAGAAGAGGAGAATATCAAGTTTGGATGGCTAGGAATTTTAGCAAATTGTGACACTACAGGTGACACTACAGGTGACACTACAGGTGACACTACAGGTGACGTCCAGCAAACAGAAGAACGTAGATAATAATTAGATTATGCAAAATACTCCAAAAATAATCAAAATACATTTACCAACTTCGAAAAGAAACAGGAGAAACGATAAAAAATGGAGTGTAAGGTTTCTTGTCTAGTAAACCCAGTACAAAAAAATAAAGAAAAATAAAAAGAGAAAGCTTAATCATTGAAAACTAATACATATATATATATACATATATATATATATATATATATGAAAATCACTAAAACCTGAAACTTGAGTAATGACTCTAGCTGTCATTTGTTAAGTGTTGACCTTGTGAAGCATTTTTTTGCTCTGTCTCTTGTCGTCTGGCAAGTTGTCTTTTGGACACACAAACATCGTTGGCTTTTCTTTATATATATATATTTTTTTTATATATATATATTATTTATCCTTATTATCATATATATATATATATATATATATATATATATATATATATATATATATATCATTATCATCATATGTACATATTATTTATTATTATCATTATTAATTAGTATATATATATATATATATATATATATATATATATATATATATATATATATATATATAAAACTAAATGCATCTAATGTCATGAAACAAAGACAAAAGAACAAAGAATGAAGCACATCTATATATATATAGTGGATATGCTTGATTGTTCGTTTCTTTTGTCTTCGTTTGATGACATTAGATGCATTTAGTTTTAACTAATGCATCCAAATATATCGCTGTTGATTGTGTTGCGGCAACTCTCATATATTTTCGGTATATTATATTTTATTTTAAGAAAAGTTCCACAACACCAATCATTTGATTCGAACAAGTAATGTCCCAAATTAGACTAGCTGAAGGCAGAAATCGCTGATAAACTTTGCAAAGTTTAGTGTAGATTGGTGCCAAAGCGAAAATGAGACGCAGACATTTAGTACAAAAGACCAAATGAAATCGAAGAGAGATTTTGTTTCACTAATCTTCGAGGTATGAGGACCTTCAAAATCAGAAGTCAAACTTTTAGTTTTCGCCTCAACCACAACCCTATTCTGACAGACAAATCACAACTTTGGGGTATCTAGTGAGGACTGAACCCATCTGTCTATCATACTAGCCATCACTTCACAGTATGTATTTATTCACAGAGATATTTACACACAGAAATAACGGTACAGACAGAACAACATTCATGTTTTGTTAGCGAATTAAATAAGTAGATGTAGAAATCGGTGTAAATTTGTATTGTTTTTTTTTGGTGGGAATCACGTAGTTTAATTAGTTTTCGGTTTAATTTCAAACTTCAAATGACTACGCAATCGCACACAGGTGTATTATCTATTTGTGAGATAAGCTTCGAAAATAACAGATCACAGAGGCTAATTTTCAAAATATGGACGATACATAATGTTTTTCGGTTTTTATTTTATATTTATTTATTTTTAAGATGCGCTGATACTTATTTGTACATAAAATCTTCAGTAATCGAATAATAAAAAATTAGGTTCAGACTAAATGAATGAATTTTTTATGGTTCAATATTTGTAGCTTGGTGTCATTCATCGACCATTTGGGTTTTCAGTTTCAGAGCAAAAATTAACTTTATATAACTTGCAAAAATATATAATTAGCACTAGACCTATCCAAAATATCTTTATTTGTATATAAAAAAAAGCGCTTTGTTTGTCACATATAAGGCTTATAAAATAAACGCTAAACAAAATTTTCCATTGAATTGTTTCCAGTTTATTACATCGCAAGTGTCTTATCTTTTCTTGCAATAGGTTGCCATTTTTTTCTGCGATAGACTAGTTGACAACCAAGGCTATAGGCTCGAAATGAGCGTCGGAGTGCTTGTGGAATTTTGCACAAAAATTCTACTATAAAAATCAGATGTTTGGGACTAGAATCTTTGCTCTAACGGACACCAAATCTTTCATCTCCCAAATGTTTAGTGTTGTACTGTAAGTATACAAATGACTGGCATATATATGCACGCATGTACATGGAAATATTTACGAAGCTTAGCTCAGTTTTGAATCAAACCAAAAGCGTGAGAAACCCAGTGTGGATAGAACTCATTTCTTGGTTTTATAATCTGTAAAACTAGTTTTCTATCCCTTATTGTCCTTATGCCCCTCTTATTACTAAGTCTAACTTATTTGTGCATATGAGGCACTAAGTGAGGATCCAACTAGTAATGGTTAAACAGACTAACTCATTAACCATTACTCCATGCCGAGACACTCATGTAAGTATAGATGCGAAATATATATGAAACGTATGTGAAACGTATTTTTTTATTCCCATTTTTTTTCTCGCGGCCTCATTCTTTTATACATATACGTACGCTTTCACCTTAATATCCATACATACATTTACGAACGCATATACGAAAGTACGAAAAAACAGACGAGCATAAAGATGCCAGAAGACGCATTCATCAATAGAAGCAGATGTCAAAATAGACATATACAGTTTGTCAAGTGCATTTTAAAGGAACATTTTATAAAAGAAATAAACAGTAAGAAAGACATTAGCAGAAAGGCCAAATCAATATATTCAAGGGACAAGTCATTTTAATTCACTTGTTCATTATTGTCAAGGCTACTTATGCCTGATTGTCAGAAGTTGTTTAAGATTCGCTTTTACGCATCTTCGAACGATCACTTAGTATTAGGATAGGGAAGAAGAGTCTTTAATTAATTACATTTTGCTTATATTTCATTCAGTTTCTTACCAATCACCATGTAACTTACAATCAATTTTCTTTCTTTCTTTCTTTCTTTCTTTCTTTCAATTTAATTTTCTCTTTTTACCCGTTTCTTATCTGTTGCATATTTTTTTCGTATTCTCCTTCCAATGTCTCGTTCATTTTCTTTTCTTCCTTTCTATCTGTTTTATCATTTTTATCTTCATTATTTTCATTTTACTTTCAGTATTTCTTACATTTTTTCCTTCCTTATTCCGTGCGCTGTTCATCCTTCCTTCATTTTCTCACAAGCCTCACAAGTACACGTTCATTTATACACATCTATTTTAGCTGCCATCTATTTTAATTTTTTATATAAAAAACTTTCATTAAAACGTGTACACATGCATACACCTATTATATATATATATATATATGTGTGTGTGTGTGTGTGTATATATATATATATATATATATATATATATATATATATATATATATATATATATATATATATATATATATATATATATATATATATATATATATATATAATGGAATGTTCCTACATCTTGTATATACATTTTAAAAGCTCTTTACTATACTTATGAAATAATTATGTGTTTTTTTCACAAAAGACATTTTTCTTCTAAACCATCTTCCTTTTTAAATTCGGATTTCTTTGTTGAAAAATAATATGTCAGCACTTATTTTTCGTGAATCTATTTTTCATCCCACTTGTCAGACACCAATGAAAGGATGAAAAATAATGCGCATCGCTTGTTAAAGAAGAGAAAAATAAACATGAAAGCAAAAAAGCAATCTTTGACAAAGAGAAATTTAGATAAAAGGGAGAAAGAACATGAAAAATATAATATTAAGAGGCCTTCGAAGAGAATGATATAGAAACAACATATTAAATAAAGGAATACCAATTTTAATAGGGAAACTTGGATACTTCTAAGAAGAGGTCCGTATACACATTTGATATTAAAAGAAATATTATTTTCATTTAATTTTTATTAAAATGTAATCATTTTAATTTCTATCTATCCTAATAGTAATAGGTAACCTCGTTCAGGTAAAATGACAATACTAGGTTATGCTTTCGTTTTTATTCACCCCAATGTAAAGCTCAAGCTAGAAAGTTACTATTTATTATGATAAATGAGGAGTATTATATGAATGAAAATAGTGATAATAGTTGTAATTGAAGATTATGAGAATAAGGGTGCGGGTAGATAACGATTTATTATGGCTTACAAAAGCCAAGATTGCAGTGTTCAGGGAAGCACCCATGTAAGAGGGAGTCAGTTTCGCAAAATGGTAGTTTCGCCATTGTTACATTAACTTCTTTTTTTTTTAATTTAAAAAAAAATTTAAAATATAAATTTTCTTTAAATGTAATTGAAGCTATGAATACTTAAAAAATATGTATCAATTATAGCCACAGAAGAAAAAAGGAAAAGAAAAAGAAACAAAATATATATTGATTTATGGGAAGGCTGAACTACAAGAAAAACTCTTAGCATGATTAATATTCTCGTTCAGATTTAGCAAGATTATGGAAGCACCAACGTCGAAAAATCGTTATACTTAGGCGTTTTACTAATTGGTTAAAAACTCATCATTTTTAAGAGTGAAGCACATTTATAATTGGAAATTGTTCGTGTTTTCTCGAATTAAATAAAAATGAATGCATGATAATGTCTGATATTAAGCGCACACACGGAAACAATAGATTGACAATGCCGGTACACAGCCGGTATTCCAAGTATAACGATTTTAGTTAGTCTGAAAAGCAGTCATCTCTTGCTCAAACAATAAACACATAGCAGGCAACAATTGATTCTTTAAATTTTCGAGGAGAAATATTTTCATTACTTCACAAACTTGTAACTTTACTTAGAATGTTTTACATAGTTAAACTGCACTGAGTAATTATAGCATAAAGTTGCGCTCTCTCCACTTCCACTCATAAAAGGTGTGTAAGCACATCGACATGAAGAATATCCCAAACGAATTATCGTAAATGAGGAAACAAAACCAAGCATATCAAATTGAGTGTGTGTGTGTGTGTGTGTGTTTAGAAAAAAGGAATGTAACGCCTTTCCTGGAATGTGACCAAAGCAAAAGATTATCAAAGAAAGATTATCAAACATAATACAAAAAGGAACATTTGAAGAAGATACCGAAGCCGAGGTTTACGTGAGAAATATTTATTTTTCTATCAAGGTCTCTCATGTTATTGCAGGGTCAACTGTATGTTAAGAATACATGGCTCACGGGATGATACGACTTTGAAACTTATTCTGACGAACTGAGTGAAAAGATAAAAAAAAAAAGGTAGGGAACGATTTCGAAAGTATACCCCCCGGATGCGATGCAATACTCGATAAAGAATGAAGAAAATATCAACAGTCATGATGAAAAAAGAAAACAAAGAACCATGATGAAAATTTCAGTGCGAATAATGAATTGAATATTCCCAAACTTGAAAAACTTTTTTGCAAATGCTTCCTAGTTGCAGACGTAAGAAAGAGATAGTAACTTCCAAAAGACTACGTCTTGAAATCTCAGAAGAAAGACAAATGTGAAGGGCGGACAACAGGGAAAGATCTGAACGAGTCGTGTTTAAAGTGTGCTCTCGTGAAGTGTGCATGCACAAACTTTCCGGATTGCATTTGAATTTATTGGCAGAGTCGGATTTTCGCGCCAGATTCTGTCGAGAAGCTGAAATGTAAAGTGTCTGCAAGTCTCACTACAAGTTGACGTGTGTCAACAGAATCGGTTGGAATGAGCGATTGACGACGAATGAGCATTCCATGTCGTTTGTGCAAAGGCAGAAAGCGCGAAAACGAGCAGCAAAGTAGAGAACGGCGAGTAAATAAAAGAAGCAAAGAGGCAAAGGGGATGGCTGGCAATGAAAAAGTGAAGAGCAGATAAAAGGACGACATAAACGTGAAAGAAAGAAAAAATATAATTTATGGTGAGTACTGATGAGAAAACAGATTTGATGCGTACGAGAAGGAAAGAAAACGAGTCAAATTTGGATGCAAGAAATGCATTCACATGGGCAAAGCTTAAGGTAGACCAAGAGAAACGAATATATATATATATATATATATATATATATATATATATATATATCAGAATAAAAGTAAGACGAGCACTCAGTGAATGCAAGTGTTAGTATATATGTGAACATTTATGTGCCACATCATATCACAAAACCCATGAGGTTTCGTATGAGCAATAGTGATGTGCCTGTAGCAAAATAGCATGACGAATTTAATGAGGCTGATTTTTGAATTTAGCGTTTTCTTCCTCCTGAACTGGTTACCACTTCACGTCTAAGAATACCCAGTCAGCCGTGCTATTTTACCCATATATGGAGGAGAAGAGATAGGTTCATATCTTTGCCAGAAGTATTTGTGTAAAAGTGAATGCAACAAAATCAAATTCAATTCGAAGTCGTCTTACTGATTTCTCTTTCCGGTCTGATAACCGCCACATGACGTGCGCACATATGATTATGTGTAGACATGTTAGTGCGTCAATAGACTTAAATATCTGAGATAGACTGATAGTCAAACTGAAATGGACAGGGAATAGACTGAAATAGTAGATAAATTGAGTTAGAAATTTATGTATGTATCTATTGATCCATGCTGTTATAAAATTTGGCTTTATTTTACGCAGTGCTGCAATTGTAGGGTACCTAGTGAATATTGAACTAATTATCAATGCTTTCTGATTCAAAATTTCTACACGCTTAATGATTACTCACTTATTTTTTTTAAGTAGATATATATGCACTGTTTTTGCATTTAGAACTCCTATAAAGCAGCTTTCAACGAAACACATTGAAAGATAATACGTGTAAATATTATCATTTTTTTTATTCGTCCCATAAATACGCTGTAATGTTATCAAATGTAAGAATCAGCTTTATTTAAATAATTTTATAATAAAATCAGTAACAAAATCCTGTATTATTTGAGACATGAATTTTTACGGACATTAAAATCTTAATTTAAACTTTAATTTACAAACATTATCATTTCTCTATTATGTTAAAGAATTTATTAGGTTGTTCGGAAAATAATGCCTGATATTAGAATAAAGCTTTTAATTATGTTTTAATATATTATTATAATAATTGTACAAAAATATATTACTAATTTCTAAAGTGTTTATTTATATCAATTTCTTTCAGAATTTAACTTAAAACATTATATATCCCTCATGAAAAAAGAAGAGATGCGTTTACTTTTTGACAAGTTTGACCATAATGCTTCTCAAATTGCTGTCACTTGTGATCGGCCAGCATCACACTACTTTCTGAACTTCCACTGTGGAGATACAGGTCTTAAAGTAGTAGAGGACGTCTATCTGCATTGGACAAAATCAATATCTGAATGTACTAGCCGAATAAAACCCACGTCAAAATATCAGAGAAATATCTCAGATAATATGTGTCAGCATTTCAACAATATCAGACCATCTCAAGACAATTGATAAGGTGAAGAGCCTCGATAAATGAAACTATGAACTCAATGAAAGTCAATGATTTCGATGTTTTGAAGTATTTTTGATGCTGCATCTGAAAAATTCTAATGATCCTTTTCTTCATTGAATAGCAACATGTGACTTAAAATGGATCTTTATGACAACTGTAAATGATCGGTTCAATAGCTTGATCATGATGAAGCATCAAAATACTTTCCAAAACAGAAATTTCACCGACAGATTATGGTGACTGCCTGATGGTACACTATTGGCTTTCTGGAATCTAAGCAGAGCATCACTGCTGAAGCTTACTGCCAGCAACTGGATGAAATGCATATTCAGTTAAGCAAAATGCAATTGGCTCTGGTTAATCAAAGATGTACAATTCTACTTCATGACAATGCTCGACCACATGTTGACAGTATGACACTGCAGAAGCTCATCGATTCGGGATACACGAGATTTTGACATGTTCTCCATATTTCTCGGATCTTTTTCCCACTGACTACCACTTTTTCAATGATTTTGACAATTTTTTTTAAGTCAAAAGACATTCCGTTGCAAAGATGTAGAAACTGCGTTCAAAGATTTCTTGGTATCGAAACCTTTGGAGTTTTATCGTAAAGACAAAAACAAATCTTGTATACTCGATGGCAGAAAATCTACAAATGTTCAGGCTTCCTATTTTGACATTGTTTAAATACATTAATTTGAGAATAAAAGTTGATTCTATAATCGCATATTTTTTCCGACTAACCTAATATTAATTTGAGAAGATAAACTAAGCAGTATATTGGAAGATCCAACGAAAGAAATAAGGCACAGGAAACTGGAAATTGAACAAGGAACAATAATATTCCAGATTTACTTAGAAAGTTACAATCCCCCAAAGATAACTGACTTTCTTCTTCACTGTTGAGGTAATAAAAAAAAAGAATCTACTGAACATCGGCAGTAGAGTGAGGATTATTGTACACATCTTGCAATCCACTAATAGTCCAATTCATCGTTCCACTAGTCAGATTTTGTGTGACAGGTGGCTTAAATTAACAACTATTTTTGTCAAAGTAATATTTATACAGTCAGTTAAAACCGATAGTGAGTGAGATTGAACTACAGACTACGTTGCCAATAATATTGTTATTTAACCCCCAAGATATCGCATCGACTCCGGATTGATGTATCTTTTGCTGTTGTTGTTATTATTATTATTACTATTAGTATTATTATTGATCAATTGGTGGAACAAACAGTAGAGATGGAGTGATGATATGATTGCAGAAACGAAGATGGAGTGTGTCGAAGGGACTTTTGAAGTGTTGGTAAATCAGTTGGTTGCATGTCATGCAGTGGGTGAGAGTGTCTCCTAATGAGAGGATGATGAAAAGTGGGAGGAAGAAGGGTCTGATGATTTGATGGGAATGAGGGAAGAGGGAAAGACAAGAGCGGGAGAAAAGATAGGTAGAGGAAGAGGGAAATCGGGAGATGGAAATATTGTGAGGTTAAATTAAAAAATAAACTGTAAAAAGAATCACAAAAATAAAAGAGAGGATGGGAAAAATGATAAGAAAGTATCAAAATAGAAGAAGTGGCAAAATCTTATCGAGAGAATAAAATATAGATAAACAGATACACACACACACACACACACATATATATATATATATATATATATATATATATATATAGAGAGAGAGAGAGAGAGAGAGAGAGAAAGAGAGAGAGAGAGAGATCACGTAAAACCAAAGCTTTGGAATGAGAACTTTAGTGAAATTTGTCGTATAGAAGAGAAAAATATTAGACATTTTATTACTTGAAGAAAATAAAACATGGTGACAAATGTATGAAGGTTTCATTGCGAATCAAAGGCATTACTAATAACCTGTAAGATTAGCGCTCTAAACATGTCTCTGTTCGAAGGTGTATAAAAAGGTGACCGGAATAAAATAAAATTCGGGCTCCCGGGTTGTATACACATATCTGTATACTACGGAAGGACATTTCATAGTTCCACTCAATGTGAGAAGGCAGAATGCCCGGTTTTAGTAAAAGGAACAACGCAACATGAAAATTATAAATTGGATATACCAAAATTAAACAAAT
>CAHIKZ030000774.1:602500-725000 GCA_903632075.3 Acanthosepion pharaonis
ATATATATATATTACTTTTAAATTAAATGTTACGTACAGTGGAATTATACTGCATTGCTCTCATTTTACCTGTATATATATATATATATATATATATATATATATATATATATATATATATATATATATATATGCAATAAATAGATACGATGAATAAATCTCTCTCTCTATCTCTCTCTCTCTCTATATATATATATATATATGCATACATCTATCTATATATATGTGTGCGTGTGTGTATGCATGTATGTACCCATTACGTATCGTATTTTGACTTGGAGAAGGCGAAAAAGAAACAGAGAAAAATGAAAGAAGAAACTGGGAGAGAGAGCAAAGGAGATAAAGAAGAGAGAGAGAGAGAGAGAGAGAGAGAGAGAGAGAGAGAAAGTGAAAGCGGTGGAAGTGTGAAACCGTAGGTGAAAAATAACGGAAATAATAATCGAAAAACAATAGATAGCACATCCTATTGAAGAGAAATGGAACTTTCTATTTATTTTCTTTTTACATATTAAACTTCTGATAATACATTTGTCGAAGCACACTTATTTATCTTTCTCTCATTCTTGTGCACAATCTCTCGCAATACATGCAGATCCGTACGCCATTTTGTGTTGTTTCGGAAGCAATTTTTAAGATTTAAACCTTATGTCACCATCTTTTGCCTGTTCACATCGCAGCAGCGATTTTGACGTTTTCGGACCAACATTTGTCAGATTTCCAGTTGTTAAGTGCCCAAAATCGACCTTCTGTCAAAGGAGCGCGCGCCTTCACTAAAATTAGATGATCCAGCCTCTGGAATGTGTTCTACAGAGCGATTATAACACACGGAATAAATAAAAACACATAGACACATCGTCATAAAGTTTCGATATATATATATATATATATATATATATATAATTCAAAATTCTGTTCTGGTTAGAAAAATAGGAAATAGGAACAATAAGAATATTGGTAAAAAAATCCAATAAAACGAAAACAGTAATTTTTCTGTAAGTAAAATGATGACGTCTCAAAGCGTCTTCGATTACTAATGAATATATTTACTAAGTAATATATTACTACGGAATATATTTTTGTATTCGTGTATAACGAAAAAATGAGTAGGAAATTCAATATATAGATACATGCACACACACACACACACACACATATATATATATATATAATATTTTTCATGTTCCGAATTATTTGCTTATATTATTATTCTATGAAAATAATTTTAAAAACGTTTAAAATAAAAAGTATATTTATTTTTTGTAATAGAAATTGTGGAGAGAGAAAGAGAGAGTGGAGAGAGAGAGAGAGAGAGAGAGAGAGACAGAGAGAAAGGAAGAGAAGGCGAGAAGAACAGAGAAGAGAGAAAAGAAAACGAAATTGAAGAGAGAGAGAGAGAGAGAGAGAGAGAGAAAACAGGAGAAGAACGCAAGGGAATTGATAATAAAACAAACAAAAGAAGAAAAGAAATTTCTGAAATTTTTGGAAGTTTTTAAATTTTTTCTTCTTAGTAAATTTACCAGTTCTTTTTAATAGGTAGTGTCGTGTTGTAGAGAAAAAGTTAGCGACATTGGTTTGCAAATTATTACAATAATTTTGGTATCCATAAGTATGGCCACGGAAAATGGGCAAAGTGATGAAGAATTATCCTCATATTAATTCCCTTTATATTATTATTGCTTTCAGTTTGGTTAGTTATGTGTGCAGTGTGAAAAGAAAAGAGAGTTCAACAGTGAATGGCGACAGTAAGTTTCACGCTTGAATGAAATCTTCAGACCTGAAGATTGCATTCAACCATGAAACAGACAGTCGCCAGGCTGAAACATTGTATTGAGCAATTTTACCTTATAACTATAGCATACCTTAAAACTATATTTTAACACAAACCGACACATCCGTATATATATATATATATATATATATATGAAGAAATATAGTCTTAAGGTGTGCTATATTTATGGGATAAAGTGCTCAATATCAGAGATAGGGCGTGTGTAAATATAAAAGTGAACATAGAAGTCAACACTTAGAGGCGACAGTCTGTTTCATGCTATATGCAATCGTCAGGCCACCTGACGATTGTATCTAACACTTTTATATATATATATATATATATATATATATATATATATATATATATATATATATAAAGAGAGAGAGAGGGGGAGAGAAATAATTTTACACGAAATATGGTGAGTTGTATTTTATATAAATATATCTGTAATTCTTTAGAGACGGTGTGCATGTAGCATAACGGTCGTTGGAATCGACGAATGAGCTTCAATTTCAATCCTGGCTCCCACTTTCATTACGTCTTTGGAAAAGGCATGAAACCATCACTTATCCAGGATATACTGTACTTAAACTTGGGTGTCAGCCATTCTAAAAGAAAGTTTACTCTGAGATGAAAATCCCGAAGAAAGCAATGGAAAACTAATCTACAATCTTTCAGAGACAGTCATGGCAATTGGCAGGTAATAAAGGAATTTGTAGAAAGCTATTTTTCCTGAAGAAACATGACATTAAAATTATCTAAATAGATACGATATTCTCACTTTCCTTTTTATCCAAAGACTTGGGATGATAATATTTCAGTTAGCATGATAGAACTCTGAGTGAATATCCAATTAGAATTTGATCAATTCAGCAGAAAATCTATAAAGCGAGACAATTATATTAAGAGTTATTTTGATCTGAAATTTTCACTGTATTATGTTTGATCTATGTGATTAATATTCACCGCCGAATTAAGTGCATTGAGGAGATTATGTTTAAAAAAATATTTGTCACGTAAAATAATAATTTTCCAGCTACGGATTAACAGATTTGATTGCAAATATGCGTGTGTATGTATTTGCGTGTGTGTCTGTGTGTATGTATGTGTATGTGTGTATGCGTGTATGTCTGTTTATATGTAGGTACTGTAAGCTTGGATGTGCGGGTGGTGCTATGGATAATGGCACGGAAGGAGTTGGAAATCGGATAGCCGAGTTTCAATTCCAATTGGGTTCGTTATATTAACTTACGCGCAAATACCGTTGGAGAAGATATGAATCCGGGTCTTCTTCTCTCCCCCCCCACCTGTGAGTTAATTAGTACGACTTGTATCAGTGAATCCTTATTATCTTACAATGTAAAATACTGTTTGGCTTTAAATAACCTGCAAACAGAAAAAAAAAATTCAATCTATCAACAGACTTAATACGGTTTATCTATAATAAAGACAGATACCTAAAATGGAATAATCTCAGTAAAAAGAGACGAATATTAAAATACCATATATCGATAAATTAAACAACTAATATATATCTATCGCTTCTATCTATATCTCTGTCTATATATATATATATATATATATATATATATATATATATATATATATATATATATAGTAAAAATATTTTGTCTGGACACAATAGTCTCGCCTGAAGATTGCATTCAAAATTGAAACAGACTGTCGGCACTGTGTTGAATTCAATGTCCATATATATATATATATATATATATATATATATATATATATATATATATGAGTTATACCCCTACCTTTCACACATACAGACACACACACGCACTCACATACATATATATAAAAAAAAAAAAGTAAGTTTGTGAAAAAGCAAAAGATAATCACGTGGTCTTTTTGGCTCTGTCTGATTGGTTAATGGTGGAAGTGGGAATGGAACCATGAGCATCGTTCTTCAATCAGGTTCCGTTCTGAATATTAGCGGAACGAACGAAGGAAAAATCAAGAAAACTCCAAAGTAAAAATAGTTGACAAGGAGAAATAGTGTCTTCCACACCAACGAACATTTCTTGCGGCAAACGAGAGCCAGACCAACGGCCCGGTCTGCTTTAAATGGATTAGCGAAGACACTTTACTTCGCCCACTCTTCCTGTTCTTCTCCGTCACTATTTGCCGCGCGTTTCCTGTCATATTTACCGCCTTTTTTGATTGATGCCATCTGACTGTTATTTGACGAGTTATTGTTGCCGCTGTTGCGCCGACTGGTTTTATTTGAAGTTGTTTTTGATTTTTGCCACCTCACCCAATCCGCCACCACCATTTTTATTTTTATTTTTGTTCCGATTTTATGCTTTTTTTCATTTTGTTAATTTATTATTTACTTTTGTGAAAATACAGAGTGACTGGTTTCTATTTGCAATGTGTTTGTTGTACTTATTTAAAGTCGTGTTAAGTTTGATATACGTTTTAGAAAGAAAGCCTGGATATGATCTCACCAAATTTTCTAGAGTTGTCTGTGAATGTCACTGCACATGAGTTCAGTATAAGCAAAGAAGCAAATTGTAGAGAAAGCCTTAAAGATCAAATGTATAGCACACACACACACACACACACACACACACACACATATATATATATATATATAATGTCATCCACAGACAGGCTGTTTCGCTGTATCACAGCTCTTCAGTGTGGCTAGACGAAACCCGACTGAATCGGCGTCAGTCGGAGATTCTACCACTAAGCCGTCGGCGCACGGCAGGGATAAAGGTGAATTTAAGCGTATTTATTTTTTAGATAAACATACAGTGACCGACAGGAGTCGATTCGCTTTACCGAAGAGTCTCGCTATATCAGCCATAATAGTCACTGTTTACAAACCCACACTTCCTTCCCCAGATAGCTCAACTGAAATTAACTTTTCAGGACCATAAATGTCCACCTCTACCAATTTTATTTTAATCAAATATTTGTTTTCATATGGACACCCAAGAATTTTATTGTTTCATGTGGAACATTATATAATCCAAACGAATAGTATCAGGTTTTATTTATGACCAAACTTTGAAACTCTACAATCAACAACAAGAATATATAGCAATCTAAGAATTAGTACAAATAAAGAAGAGTTTTTTTAAATGAACATTTGGTTTACCCACTTCTATTTTGTATATTGTTGCATGTAATTTAGATGAGATCAAGTCTACTGCACATTTTCTCTCAAATTAAAAAGTTGAACTTCAATTCAGAAAAGATTAACTTCAAAAAAGAATCGCTGGATTTCAAATTAAAATTATCTTAGTGACAAATGATACATGATTAGTTCACAAAGGAACGAATAAGAAATGTAATCATAAACGGATGATTAGATATTAGCCAGTTTACATATCCTCACCACCGCCATTTAGAGATGTCATTATGCCAAGTTATACGCAAAATGATTCTCTATATTATTGTACATTTTCATACGCAGTATTTGCGAAGTAATTACATACATTGTTTCACTGATTGCTTCTTCGAGGTAGCGTAATCTGTGCTAATGTCTGAGTCACTTTTGCTGTTGATGAAAAGCCATCATGGTTTCAAATGTTGCGGCCATTCGATGTTTCATAGCAGCGCTCACGACATTCCAGCATTTCTCGATTGAATTTTGAGGCTTGTTGTATAGGTCAGTATGGATAACAATGATGCCAGTAAATTCATCCTCTTCGATTATCTTTTTCACATCCACATGAACTGGTGGGGAATTAGAACAAGAAAAGATACTTTGCAAAAGGTAAACAGAGTTTTACGAAACTTGGGAATTTCGTTAGCAACAAATAAAATTGTACTGAACTGCTATTTAATATCAATCCTTCTACATGGCAGTGATTACTGGACAATTTTCTCACAAATGAAGAAAAGACCAGAAGTAACAGAGATGTAATTCTACAGGAGAATACTGAGAAGGCCAGGGAGGGAACATGGAGCAATGAAGAACAAAAAATAGAAACAAAAAGGACACTATAAGAATTAAAAAGAAATAGTTGAGATTTCTGGCATGAATAATGAGGAAAGAGGGCTTAGAAAATTTGACACTCATAGGACATAGTGCAGGAGGGGCAGAGAGTAACATTGAGTGACATACCTAACGATTTTGTGTAAATGGATGACAGAATAGGGCTTGTTGTCGATAGTAATGGAACAAACGTTGCTTAGAGCTAAAAAGCATAAGAAACACTCTGTATGAAAAAGATGGCCGTGAACGGGTATGGAGATTCAGAGATATGCGTTAATCCGTAGTTTAGATGATCCTAGGTCAGTGAGCTGGAGATTAGTGCAGTGACACTCTGGGAAACATTTAAATGCAGGATAGTACTGGTCATGGTTGCTACCATGTTCGAAACTTAATCTCCAGGGATATTCAGTCAATATCTAATCAAGTTCGCATCATTATCGTATGGCTTCAATAAGCTGGTGTCATATATATAGAGTATCTCAACTCAGTCACTTAAAACGGCGTGATTAAACTCAGCATTCCTCAACATTTGATCTCTGGGAACTATCTGTTGCCATAACTGAGGAATGAAATGATACGTTAGAAAACAATATCCCGTAAACTGGTGAGGAGTATAAGACAGGGATTTGTTAGGTAGTTATCGATGCCAATGTTAGAAGCGCACGGGTTTTAGGTTATTTTGAAATTTAGCCTTAAGCAGCGCTAGATTAAACAATAAATCTTGTAATCCAACACTGGGTTATTTTGCGTGTCAAATAAGCATCCATATTACGTTTAAAAAGAAGTAACATTTAGAAAAAGGCTCAAAACAAGCAGTAAGTGTATAATAATACCGGTATCCTAAACTTATTGTGAATACAGTAAATGTAAATATGCACACGCAGCTATCTATCTTAAAAATATAAATGAAGGAATAAAAAAAATAGTATATAAATGAACAAAATATACAAAACTGTCAAAATTGCTTCGACTTTGGACTTTCGCTTATTATACATAAATAGACCTATTGATGCTAAATGATATTAATAAAACTTTTACATAATAATAGCAAAACGAATAATGTATTTAATATAGATAACTCCACGAAATCGCCAAAAAAAGAGCATAGCATGATGAAAAAGACGCCAAACTTGAAAACAAAATTTTATCGTCTAAATGTTTATGCTATTATTAAGAGGAAAGATCAAAGTATTTTGGGGGTATTTTTTTTACATTTTTAATCGTTCCTTAGCACGTCCGAAATTTTCGGTAAAAATCTTGTTTTTTTTTTTTTGAGTCAGCAAAATTGACAGATGGCAACCATTTTTTTCCATTTTATAAAAAAAAAATGAAAATCTCACATTGAAATTCTTTTAAATATCAATTATCATTTTTTCAAAACTTATTTTAAGAAAATCAAAAATTATAATGTTTATTTAAAATATTTTGAACCAAGCTCAACTTCGCTTCTGCACCGAAAAGATGTTATTTGAAAATAAAACAAAACATGTCATAAACTTTCGCGTCTCTTGACAGGTGATGAATGACATATTGACGGATTCTGTGAGGATAATTTGTTCTACGGAAGGAGAAAAGTGAAATTATTTACATTTAAGTGAACAAATTATTTACCTCGTTATTTTTAAGGAAAACTTTCAGCGCTCTAATTTTTGTTTGTACTTAGCTTTCACCTTTACGTTTACGATGTTTTATGGAAAATATATTATAAAGAAATTAAAATAAGACTGTTAAGAGTGAGATTAAATTTCATATGAAATTTTATCAGAAGTGTACATAAAATACTATAATTTTATGTACATTTATTACATTTTAATGTGTTATTTGTATTTCCATTCATTTTATGATTAATTTTGATATTTCATTTATGGAAAAATGTCATGACTGAGATTAATATAAAAATAAGGTCATATAAATTTCATAAGATGATACTGATACTTGTAGGTACCCTTCTCAGTTGAAATTGAAAAATCAAATTAACTTCTCCACACGTGTTTCGCAAAAGTAAAGGCCTTAACAGCGGAGAACAATGCTTAACTCAAATAACGCAACTTAATTGTATTCTGGTTGGTCTTCCGTACTTTATAATTACAGCCCGATTATAAACACAAAATTACATTTCTTAATTACTGCGGATCTTCTGAATAGTCAAAATGATACAACTTACAACGCGCTAAAAAAAGATCTATCTCATAAGTTCGTATTTATTTACACCTGATTTCTTTGGCAAAGTTTTACTTATCCTTTCAGTAACGTTCTTACTCCCCAGACCGTCGAAGGCTGTCAGCCTCTCTACTATAATCTTCTCTTCCATCGCAACTCTTTTTCATATTGACCCGTATTTGCTTTACCCCAGAATTTTGTATTACATTTCCTTCTATGCTTTTATTTATTTTAACTAGCTTTCTTCTACTCTCATGGAAGAGTTCTTCAATGTTTTCATGTCATCTTCGTTTTATGTTTTCTTTTTCCATTATAATTGCTCCATCTAGCTTTTATTAATCCTGCCGACGAACATGTTATCTATTCTTTTATACTTTTGTGAATATCTGCCATATCTCTATTGTGCAGTTTGTCCATCTCTACACATTTATCATTAAGCCATTTTTCTTTGGCTTGCTTGCATTTATTTATGATTATTTTTAACCGCATATATTCGGATTCTTGGTGTTATCTGTTGTCTCTCTTTCATTAAATCGATAATTTCATTCACTTCTTTTTGTCACTAATCCTTCAGATGTTTTTTTTGTTGTTATCACTAGTGCTCCCCTTAAGGTGCTCTCCCTTTGAGTGACTGACCTGCTTGAAATGTTCATATTTTTCTTAACTCTGATTGCATGCTTCTTTACAAATAGAATCGCTGTGCAGTTTCTAATATGGCAGTTTAGAAATTGCTTTGGGCTTCATTGTACTTTTATCTTTACATATGAATGGAAGGTGATCACCCATACAGTCAATGATTAGGCTTGAATTTGAGTGCATTTCTAAACTAATTGTTAATGATTAAATGAGTTTATCTGGCTTTTAATTTCTCCTGCCAGGCTTTTTCAAATTCACAATCATCGTGATTGCTCTTCAACTTAAATGTTGGTTATTAATTAGCCATTTGCTTGTATCAATGTATCCAGTTTTCTTCATCTTCATTATGTAATCCAAATCCATACTTAGCGTGTTGCCTTCCGACATGTGCAGGAATGGTAATTTTTGGTCACCATTTGTGCTGATATTTAACATTACACTTTTAAATTCGTTCATTTACCATTTTCTAGTGTTATACAATTTATCTATTTCTTTTCCATTGTTTTCGGATATGAGTGAGTGTGTAATTATGTTCCTTTTCAGTTTCACCAAAAGATTTTTTCTTTTTCCTTTGTCGAGTATTAGTACGACTCCGCTTTCATATCTCTCTTTTCCTCTCTCTGTATCACTCTCCCCCTATCTCATACCGTTTTCTGTTATGCGTCAATTGTGGATTACAACGATTATTCTTGGGACGAATAATAGGGTAGCCACAGTGTATTTTTTCTCGAGATAATACCACCACGAGTTATTTGACCGTTGACACTTATCTCCCCTATATCCCCCCCTCTTCGTCCACACTGAATTGAGATAGTCGTCGACAATCCAACAAAATAAAAATGAATTATTTGGTTTCTCAAACGAAGATTCGGACTATTTTCCCCTTTACCACAACAGTTACAAGAAATACGTTGTTCATAAACCAGTACTATTGAAAGTTTTAAAATAGTATGCAGTAGGTCCCAAGATTCTAGGATTTCTGTTGGAGATTTTCCTTCCTTATGGTAAAGTGGCCGAGTTGACAGAAGTCTACGGTTCATTCAAAAGGTATTCCGCAAAGATAGCTGACTAAGGCAACACGAGGTTCCGGTTCTCGGGTTACTTGAAAGAATTTGTATATTTATCTTCTTTTTTGCAAATATAAATTTCTGTAGTCTGTTTAGTTTCTCGTTCTCTCATCTTTCGTTCAACACCCTCCCACCCGGTGAGTATTTAGCGATGCATATTTGATGCCTGTTCTTTTTTTTTTTTTTCAAACCATGTTATCAATAGTTTCCACGCTGCTAATACTACTATGTTTTACCCACTTTATTGGAAACGTTTGAATTTTCTTGCTTAAATATCTACTCTATGATAGAGTACCGTGACGTGGTGAAGTGGCATGCATGCTGCTATTAGCCAGGGAACTATGCTGGCGAGGGTGTATCTCCTGGCAGGTCCAACTTTGTGAGTATTGTGACCAAGTAAATGGTTAAGTAATAACAAAAATCAGGTTTGCAGATATATCGTATATTAAACAATAAGTACACCAGAAGAATATTACTCGTCCACGGGTATTTGTAGATATGCGCCACTTAAGTCGATCTTAGAGAAATATTTTCCTCAGTGCTTAGCGAATATCTCCTCTGGACTTCAAAGAGGATAATGGTGATCCTTTAGAGCACTGTTCAGACCCGTAGAGAAGTCAGTGCATACGCGAATTTCTTTGCTCTTTTTTTAATATAAACTGTGGGAGATGCCCATTAACTATATTCAACCTTTGCCAGAACACCCATTTCCTCAAGTCGGTTCAATTCTTCGTCAATTTGACTTAACGAGGCAAATGGAACGTTACATTTGTTCTTAAAAACTGGGTTTACCTCTGGCTTTATCTCAAACTAGCAGACATTTTTGTGCATTTTTCTAGTCCTCCACTGAAAACATCAGGAATTTTTTGATGTTCATCTTTCAACTTTTCTGCTTAATCAGTTACATTTTCGACATTTAATAGGCATATCACAAAGTTGATACTGTTATAACCAGTCAGTCCCGAACAAATTATTCGTATTCTCCATAATAGACGCCTTTAGTTTAATGTTTTACCATTAAATGACACGTTCGTTATAAGTTCGCCAGTTACACTTTTAGCTCTTCGGTTCGTTTGTAACAAAGTCAGCTTACCCAGTTTATTCCATGTTTGACAATTAATTATGGATAAGTTTGAACCCGAATCAAGCTGTAACCTTATTTTTGTTAAATATTTGCACTTCATTATATTTCCTGATTTCTGGTTCAGACTTGGTAATTTTTACAACACTTTTCTTTGTCGTATCCTTAATCCTGCAGTGAGAACTTTTGTGTCCCAATTTATCGCAATTAAAACATTTTTTTTAATTTTTAAAAGAACAGTCACTATACCAATGTAAATGACCACACCCGAAACATGGTCTTGAAGGCAAAGTAACTTTATTCTTTTTTGGTTGGCGTATTTTTAAAATTTTTCTCTGGCGCATTTTTTTAATGAGAGCCACACCACTGTTCGATGTGTTTCGAATCCTCTCTGACGCTCATGAAACGTTGACAATCTTCGGCAATTTTCTGTAAGTTAACGTCGGGCTAATTTTCAAGCTTGTTGAGTAACTAACGACGTATTTCGGCGTCTTTTGTATAATCTTCGTCATTGCGGGTGAGATTCATGCATTTCCAACGCTTGTGGAACAGTGAGTTCTGTTAATAAATTGAATGCCTCTTTAAATTTCAAGTTGCTGGTTTTCTTAGCCAAAATATAGTTAACAAACTTGGTATATTCTGCTGTGCCTAATTTCCTGAGGAGCAGGCGAAACTTTTTTTGGTCAGCTCAACTTGCACAATCCGTATTGTATAAGTCCTCGTAAAATTTAAAGTACGAAGCAAATGTAATTTCTTCTTGAGGTGCAAACGTGAAATTTTCAATAGCACTCCATATAGCGTTTTGAGAGAATGCGTTATCGCTGTCCTGATTGATTTTTTTTTATGAACATATACAAGTGCCTTTGCTCATTCTGTGTTTTCTTCACAAATTCTTCTGGTATTCTACTTGTTTTTGTTGAAATTTCTCTTGTCTTTCTTGATAATTGTGTTCCAACAGTAGTTGCTGTTCCTGTTTCAACAACTCTAACATTACACTTTTAAATTCGTTCATTTTACAGTGTAAAACTAAGAAATTAGAGGGGGGATTTATTTTTTTTAACCTCTTAAATAAAGTCTGTTTGACTTGTACAGTTCTTTTACTGACTTGTTGCAATGAAAGAAATAACAACCTTCTTCCCAACCACTGAATTAAACTTGCAGAAATCTTCTGGTTTTGAAGGGTTTCTTTATTTCACCGTCAGTGTTGTAATTAACACTGGATACCCTTTTGTCGTAGAGTTGGATTAGAATAGCTTTCTTCATCATTGTTGTAGACACTGGCAAAAAAAAAAAAAAAAATTAACATGAAATTTGTTTCTTCGAATCCTTCGTCACTAAAAAACAGCTTTTCAGATATATCGTATATTAAACAGTAAGTACAACAGAAGAGTATTACACGACTAGTGAGAGTGTATCGAATAAACTAGCGCGCAATCTATTCACTGATATTTATTCTGTAACATACCGAATTGTGGAACAAGGCTAGGTGGGAAGGGGATCTGGTCTTCATTAACTGTCCTAGTTAATCAAATTCGCGACCCATTCATTCATTTCAATTTGCTGATTCACCAAAAGAACTTGTCCATCACCTCTGCATAAACCAAAATACCGCATATACACCGGGGGAGGGGCTACAAAAAACATAAGATAAAAATCTGATGAGAGATCGAAATGTCCGGGGCTTTTTTTGTGTTTTTTTTTTTTGTTTTTTTTTTGTTTTTTTGTTTTTTTTTACAAAAATATATAAAAATTTAATGATTCATGTAATGATGGGGAGGGAAAATAAACTAAAATATAACACAAAAACAAAACAAATGTTAGGACCCGTCCACCTCTCAAAATAATAAGGCCGCTGTATTCTGCCGCTAGACAGAATCAAGCAGCACACAAACTAATGAAACGGGGAGGGTAAAAATAAATGTCGGCATGGGAAAAATCAAAAGCTGACCCAGCCAAGATGAAAACAGGGGACAAAAACAAACCGGTGAAATTAGGAATCTCGACATGGGTCATAACAAAAGAGAGAGCCGGGACCAACACTTATTCATATTAACTAGGAAAACAAAATAATGTCTAACTTAACCAGGGAAGGGTTCACAGGAAATCGCCCCGTTGCACTTAAGAGGACTTAAGAGAAAATCAAGGCTAGCCCCGTCCGCAGGAACCAGGCTCACTTCAGTCACCCACCTTTCGCTGAAATCTGTCGACATCAAACGCTTTCGATCCGATCTGATTTTTACCCTAAGCCGATGCTTAAAGAAAAGAACCAGATCTCGATGCACTGTTCACTGATTCCCGAACCTTCTCTCCTACTTATAGTAGGCAGTAGAGTCTAACGTAGAATCTTAAGAGGGAGGACACCACAACAGCCAAACAGGTCAATGAATATGAGACAAAATCTTATCCACCTAGAGGAGCAAAATGCAATTTCAAAAACCTGGAACGGTCAGAAACTGTTCAGTTGCAGAGAGAGACAAGCACCAAGAGACAGCTACCTTGGCTTTATATGCAGTACTTAATGGCGGATCATAAGTCATGCAATCAACTTGAACGGCACTGATAAATCTTTGATTCTAGTTAGCAGAGTGCTGCCGTTTCTTGTAGGATTTCCAACCACTAGTACTAAGTCGTACTTACAATAAGTCTGGAAGCAATTGAAAAAGAGCATTGACGAGTAAATGTAATCCAATGAAAGGTAATTGTATTCCATTTCGCTCGAAATAAAAGAACCATGTCAACTTTAGACCGACTAAAGGAAAAACAAATACAAAAATTTGAGAAACTTTAATTGCAATCTATAAGGCATTATACAGATTTTCATTCTAAAGAAGAATAAAAATTACTTCATTCTCCTAATACTTGATAAGAACGTGTTCCATTATCTTTCATTTTCCGGATATCCAATTATAAAAGCAGACATTCGTACAAAACAGATTAATTCTACCAAAACGACTTTCGTGCATTTGTCTGTTTGCATCACACATGTTTGATGCTATCTTTGAAGATTACGTGAGAGTAAGTCTCTCCACTACTTTAACACTTTACTCAATATTGTAGTTTATTTTGATAATGCTATTATCTGAATGGGATAATTTTTTTGACAGAGTTCCTCTTCTTCACATTTTAGTGCAAAGGTGTTTGGAACTGTTTCCATAGCAACCAATAATAACAGGCAAAGCTCTTATCACCGTACACTATTTTTTTCAATTCTCTGTAGTGGACAAGTTAGTTTTCTAGTCTTTCATTTTCTTTCAATTTTATTACGTACTGGAAAAATATTTTGTTTAACTGACAAATTTTATTCCTGTTCTTTATAACTTGATTTGGTATTGGATGGACTGGGAAATCTGCCTCAAAGAATTTTACATTGTATCCTCTAAGATGCAGGTTTGTTTCATTCGTGTCCATTCTCAACGAACTTACTGCATTCAGTTATTATGATTGTTATGTCCCAGCAGACAGCATTTGTTGTTTTCCTGTTTCATGTCTATTCAGTTTTTGTATAATTAATTATTATGGCGTTCTTTGATATCAGGAATTATCATTCAGATTCTCTTCCCAGATGTCCTTTCCACAACTATATCCTTTCATCTGTCTAACTCTTCGGTTTCATACCTAAGATACTCGTGGAATTCTTTCTGATTCATTTCTGTTTTCTGATTTTGGAGTTTCCTGTTCCTCTATTTGTCCTCATCTTAATTCTATTGTATTTATTATTATTATTATTATTATTATTATTATTATTATTATTATTGGTGCTGCTTTCCTATTGATATTAGTTGTAGTTGAAGAATTTTTCTATCGTTATATTTATTTCTGTATTTCTATTTATCGTTATATATTTATTTCTGTAGCCACATATAAACTTATGCGGTGCTCTACTTTGGCAAGCCATTAACTATTTCAGCCCTTCCTTAGTTGTTCCCTTGATTTTACCAATATTTATTTCTTGGACCGACGCGTCTGAATAGCGTGTAACATCCGATTGAATGTTAAGAATATACATAATACATCAACAGAGAAGGATGGGTGAGATCTAATCGGGTCTGTTGTTGCACACGTTCTAGAGACATGTGCCTTTCTCACTACAATGAAACAGAATGGAGAGTTATAATGTCATCAACCTGTAAAATTAGGATGAGCCGGAAATGAGATATTATTGAAAGGAATCAAACTTTCAAAAAACTGTAAAAGAAGTTCCTAAAAATATTGGTAAAGGCGAGAAAAATGATTTTTTGGTAAATATAAATATGTGAGAAGTCAATATGGAAAAATTGAAATAAAAAGGAAGTTGCTAAAAGTGATAAAGAGAAATTAAAAAAGAGACAAGGAAAATTTAATAAATAATAACTTCAATTCAATCGGAATTGATAATATAATCCTCGTGCTATAAAGGTTTCACACGGATTATCTTCAAAAAGTGTTTCATATTTTGTGCAAAACTCAAACTGTACTTAAAAATTAACAAGAATTATGGGAAGAATTAGAGGAACTCTTTGGTTAACAAAAAGTTTCGGTATATGTATTTGTGTGCGGGTGTGTAGAACGTGTTTATTTAGGGAGTGCCGTTTGATTCGTCTCTTTTCTCAAATTTTCTACACATATTCAGCAAAGAAAAAGTGCAAACCATTTTATCGTTATATGATGCCCTGTACTAGAATTCGGTCCTTATTTTTAATTTCTTTTAGTTTTATTATCTTCCTTTTGATTCCATTAATAACTGACATTGTAAAAGCAATGGCATGAATGCCAAAATGTCTTCAGGATATAAAACTCAATTCTATAATCAAGATCTCTAAATTTTCTCATACATTTTCACTTCCTTTATACCAAAATTAGTACACATTAATGAATTACTTTTTATTTTTATCAGAGACACCATTCCGATCGTCTATTGAATTCATTAACAGCTATCAAATGTATTACTTATCATTTATTTTAAGTACGTTAAATATACGTGACAACAATCGCTAACAATTGATGACTATCACTGTCTATGATTATTTCACGCTGGACGATGAAGCATTGTACATCAATTCCTGTCAGGAAACGAACATCTTCAATATGACATTGGTTGATGCTCATAATTGCTAGAACTTAAGACAGTCTTTCGTTATAATTACTCCATACATTTTAAAACATTTTTCTTCATATGTTTCTTATCGTTTATCTTAATGTTTTCGCTCGATATATTCTTCAGCTCGTAAATAACAAGACTACAGAACAAAAGAGAAAACCTGGATGACACTCGTACGGAAACTTGCGATGTAGCAATAACTATTACAAAGTTAACAAAGCAGCTGAGGTCATAGTTTTATTTTATCCATTATCCTACGACCACTGCCTTCGTTTGCATGTATGCCTCACCTGAAAGAATGAAAATGCATTTTCTCAATGCATTAGTCAATTTAAATCACTGCTGCTGTTATTCGAGCAATGGTTAACGAGCTAGTTACAAACATACACGAAATTAATTTTAAATATATGTTCGTCAAGATTCATGTTTTGTTTCTTTTTCTTACGATTTGTATCTCTCTTTAAACTTTATGGTTTCTTTTTCTCTCTTTCTCTCTCTCTCTCTATCAATCTATTTTCTCTTCTCTCTTCTTATCTTTTCTTCTTCTTTATTCCTCTCTCTCTGCACAACACTTCGCTATTTCTCTTCCTTCTTTAACTTTCTCCCTCATTTCCTTCCTCCCTCTCTCCCACCTTTCTCCATCTCTCTGTCCTAATCTCTCCCTCTTTTTCTTTCTTTCTCTCTCTCTTCACTGCACACACTCTCGATGATTTTATTTTGGTATTTTTCTTTCCGACCCCACTCCTGTCGATCTCCAACCACACATCTCGAATTTTACCGGAAAACAAAGATTCTCTTGTTTCCTGAAACAGACTCAGCTGCAGTTTCTCAACATTAGCTATAAGAGATTGGTGGAGGACTGTTTCTCTCTTTCAGATATCTCTTCACTTCGCTCTCCGACATCTTGCCACCCACACCCCAATATGCTTAGAAACAGCTCCAAAAGAGGCCGTCAGAACGTCTCTTTGAAAAACACCTGGACAGCTCAACTCTAACGGACAACTTTACGCGTCAAAGAGTCGCTGATAGTTTCAAACGGAGAGCGACATTGACGTAGTTACTTTGTACTTAAGACGAAGCTTTGAGAGATCTTGAATGGATTTTGCGGATTATATACGTACGCACCACACGAAATGTGTGAACAGTGTTTCCTTTTTCTTAACTTCTTTTTTTCTTGTACTTTTGAGTTTTATATACATGCGTGTGTAAATATAGATAAACACACACATGTACACGCACACACACATACACATATATTGCTTACATATATATGTGTGTATGAGCACACACACACATATATATATATATATATATATATACACATGATGTGTATATGGCAATTATATGTATATATATTCGTAATACTGTTTATGTTTATCTGTTTGTGTTGTAAGTGTACAGTTATATGTATAATTAAGTATGTTCACGAAACTCTAACTCTATGCACATATATTAAAACTATATATAAAATTAATATATAAGCATATTTTGCATACATCTATATATAAATATACAGGATAAGTGTATGAGTATGTCGGTGTGTGTGAATGTGCAACACTATATATATTTATATATAAGAACTCGATATACAGCATATATTTTTTATTGCATTTGTGTTGATATAAAAATAGATATCTTCATGAAAGTGGGTAAGAAAATTTTATTACCCCCACCCATTTCCCCCAAATGGACCAAATGATCATTTATCAGGATTTTTTTTTTTAGCCGGAAAATGTATAGGTGTGTGTGTGTGTGTGTGTGTGTGTGTGTGGTTACCAATCCTATGTATATATAATGAATGCGTGGATACAAGTGGGTGACCACACACTTTACATACTCTTCTGCGTTAAACTCCTCATGAGCCTGGACTTAATGATTTTATCTGTCACGACAAATGACAATGTCACCCCTAGCTGTCTACCTCCACCCTCTTTGTTTTATCATCTTGCACATCTCTCTCTCTCTCTCTCTCGCGCGTGCTTTCTCTCTTTCTCTCCTTCTCTATATATATATATATATATATATATATATATGTTTGTCGGCTTCCTACCCTGTCCTTATATGTCTCTCCGTCTTTTTCTTGAACAGCTTGACTTGATTTTCATCACATCACTAAAATGTCAACATCATTTTCTTCATCCCCGAAATCCTGTCCTTTTGAAACTTTGTCCTATCTTTAAGTACTTCTTGCAAAGGTTTTCAACTTTACTGATTTTAAGTAGTGTTAAAGAAAGCTGCAGATGAAGTAAAAGGATTCAGAACAGAAAACAGAACACACACACACACACACACACACGTTTTTATAACATATCATCTTTTCAAGCTAAAAGTAATATTAAAATATATATTGGCTAAACATCATAATCATTAAACATCATAATAAATTTTAAATTAAATTTTATACTTTGTTTTACTTAAAGAATATATAACCATAAATAATATTTTAATCATAAATATTCAATATTTTCTTTGGTTATACACATTTTGTTTTACTCGCTATAATCTTCTCCCAATTAATTCCATTTTCCTATCTAAGAACACTATATTTATTTATTAATGTAATATATAATGTAATAATGTACAACTCTCATTAATTTGCTTATGATAATATTCTTAAATTATATTAGATGTTATTTTTTTCAAATGGACCACAGCGTTTTTAAGCAGCAGAGTTGCCATAGTAACGAATTTTCTACGTTTTTTCACTTGATATTTTGATAATGTTCGCGTAAAAGGAGCAGAACGTCAACAATAAAATATAATTAGTCAATATTCAACCGGTTTTTCACGTATTCAATTTTACTCTGTTCTGATATTTCACATCAATCATTTAACATAAATATTTATAAATAATTCTCTCTCTCTCTCTCTCTAGAGTGGGCGAGAGAAAATAAAATAATAATCAAATGAGATAAAATAAAATAAATATATATAATATATATATTATATATATATTATATATATGTGTAATAAAATATATATATATATATAGAGAGAGAGAGAGAGAGAAAAATGCAGTGCTAAATAGTGAGAGTGAAAAATAAATTTTATAGTAATATTAAAAACAATAATCTTATATCATTTGCACTACTACTACAAGAACAATAACTGCTATTATTAATACCACTAGTTATAATTTTGCTTGAAAATTGGAGAAAAATAAGTCCTTTTCTCCGTTTTTCAAGTACAATTATTGCAATGAAAAAGAGAATGTGCAGGTGGTGCAATGGAAATGAGAAATAGGAAAGCCGATTTCGAATTCCAGTCTAGTTCGTTATATTCACTTTCGCACAAATACCTAGGAGAAATGTATCAATTCATCCCCTCTCCACCACTATGGGTTAAATATTAGAATTTGTGTCTGAAAAAACAAAAGAGAAATCATTGTTATTCTTAAAAAATTTGAATAGAATATCACATCGCAAAAAAAAAAAATTTACAATTCAAAATATGTCTCGGCTTTAATTTATCTACAAAGGGTTGATAAGCTGTAAAAAACAAAATCAATCAATAAAGCACTGAAAAAGAAAGAAAAACTAGAAAACTGCAATAAGGAAAATTAGCGAAGCTGGAAGTGAAGATTTGCTATCACATCCAACCAAACAATGATATTCAGAAATTTCTTTTGAGAAAATGTAATAATAATAATAATAATAGCAGCAGTAATAATAATGCACTTAGAGAAGAGTTTGATTTAAGAAAAGAAAAAGAAAAGAAAAAGCATAGTGTTTGACAATACATTGATAGTATAAAAATATATAAATCTACAAAAAATTATAAGTCTTTGTACAAACGTTGCTTGTCTAAGATGTATTACTGATATAGTAATTGTGGCACAAGGCCGAAAAAGAAGGGAGACTATTCAAAGTTGATCATCACTAGCTATCGTATACCTAGCTAATCGGATTTACGTCTCATTCATTCTTTACAATACACTTATTTACCATAAAAATTTATCCGTCACCATTCGCTCCTTCATACACCAAAATGACACACACTTGACAACACCGCCAGCATAAAGACATACAAGTGAAATGTACTTAACATGATGGCGATCTTGCTCATCTTGGAATTTTCCATTAGTTGATTAGTTACCAAGAGGAAATAATCAAACAGCTTAGTATAGACATTATAGAACTCACCTGTCATTCTATTTACTCCTCAGCGGTGGGAAGTTAGTAATTTGCCTATGTAACTATCCACATAGTTTTAATGGTTGAATGGTCGGTAGATTGCGAATATTTTTCAGAATGTGCACCTTAAGATGTTTGTCGAAATTACAGCCATTTGTAATAACATTTTCTGCAAGTTCCGCTGATGTTAAATTGTTGAGTCTGCCATCATACCTGTGTCTATTGAATCTTTTGTTTTCCGTTGTGCAACCCGCATAAACCAAGTCATGTTTGGTACATTGGCTGGGGTGTATATTAAATGGGAATCAGTACAATTGTCACCTTCTGTAGAAATCGTGATTTTCCTCTTTCAATTTGTGACAGAATTGAGTTAACTCGTGTTGCACAACGAACAGTGTTTTCCTCTTCTATGAGTGTTTTCGGGAGTACAACGACATGAATCTAATAATAATAATAATGATTATGATAATAATAATAATAATAATAATAATAATAAATAATAAATTGTGTTAATATGAAAACCCGAATTTCAGTTTTTGTAATAAATATCCAGAAACAATTGAGCAACTTGTATCAGGTTGCACAGCGTTAGCATCAACAGAATATAAAACTCGGCATGATAGACTAGGCCAGCATCTGTACTGAAAAATATGCAACTTTTACGTGAAGGAAACTGAAAGAAACTGGTATGAACATCAGCCTGACCCGGTTACAGAGATAGGACCTGTAACAAGTTTATGGGACTTTACAATGCACACAGAACAATCAAAGCTAATCGCCCAGACATTGTGATCAAAAACAAGAACGGAATGTACTTTCTTATTGACATGGAAGTCCTTACAGATTGTAATGTATCTTTGAAGATCATTGACAGTACAAGAATCTTGAAGTGGAGATCTCAAAAAGTTGTAGTTGGATCCCTTTGATTGATTGGAAAAGGCTCTCATTGAAGAGATCCCTGGTAACCCATACATTAAAGAAATACACAAGTACAGCTCACACATTACGAAGAGCTTTAGCTATGTAAAACGTGTATGATCTTAGGGTATTTTTTTTCAAAAAGGATCAGTGGAAAACATCATAGGGCCATTTCTGACCTTAGATCTCTGTTTGGGACCTGGAAGGAAATGTATATACAACAGAAATCCCAGGAAATAATAATAATAATAATAATAATAATAATAATAATAATAATCTTGCAAAACGATAGCAATCGGTCTTCAAAGATACCTACAAACTGCAAAAGATGATGATGTGTGTCAAAGAACATGAATGAAATAAAGAGATTTATTCAGTAATAAAGGAAGCCAACAAATTCAAAAGCAAGTAAGCCATAATACATTTAATGCAGCGGCAGAGAATCTAAAAAAAGGTAGAAGCAAATACAATGGAGCAATCGTAGAAACGATAACAAGAAAACATCTTGATCAATTATCTACCCGAGCCAAAACTAGTTGATTTAGACAAACCCCATACTCAATAGTAGTTCTTTAGTGCAGGATTAAAAGCTGAAACTGAAAGTTTTATTCAAGTTGGACTGGACCAATGCTGGCTAACTAGAAATTAAAGATACTGAAAAATTGTGGTAACACTAAATGCAGATTCTGTGATGGATATCCAAAAATAATTGATTCTCTTGTATCAGCTTGCACGGTATTGACATTGAATATAAAACGCGGCATGACGCAATACATACATAGGAAAATTTGCAACATTTACGAGAAGGAAACTGGTATAAACATCACTGAGATCCGGTTACAGATATATAGGATATGTAATAATTTTATGGAACTTTGCAACAGACGGAACAATCGAAGCTAATCACCCAGACATAGTGAGATGAAACCACAAAAACAGAATGTCCTTTCTTATTGACGTGGTAGTTCTTGCAGATTGTAATGTATCTTTGAAGATCTTTAAAAAAACACAAGGATCCTTAAGTGAAAATATAAAAAATGTGGCACATGAAGACATCAATAATTTTATTCGTGGTGGCGTCTCTGGATTAGATTAGAAAAGATTCTGATAGATTCATTGAAGGGGTCCGTGGTAGCCCATGAGTTAAAGAAATACAAAATATTGTTCGCCCAATTCCTTTTCTATGAAAGGCTTTATATATGTACAATGAGTTGTCCTAGTTTGTTCTACTTATTTTCTTTTACAAATATCTTCAGTGGAAAATGTCATGTTGCCATATCTGACATTAGGTTTCTGGGTGGGATCCGGAAGGAAATGAGTATGCACCAAATGTCAAAGGAAATAATAATAATAATAATATTTATTATTATTATTATTATGATTATTCCTACTAACAAAAATAATAATCGATGTACGGTGTGGTTAAATAGATAACGGCTCGAATCGGATATCGGATAGGCGAATACGAATTTCGGTGGGATATATTACATTCCAGTTCGAATTCCAGCCAGGCTCCATCTTTTCTATCAGTTATAGGTTGAATAGTAGGGCAGGATAGACTTGGTTGGCAACCATTCTACCGCAGAAAAAAAATGGTAGCCTACTGCAGGAAATTTTCTGCATGGTCAGTATCATTTACTACTACTACTACTATTACTACTACTACTACTACTACTACTAATAATAATAATAAAAGATTTCGCGATGATCACTTGTGCCTCTATAGTGAATATTACAACAAAGCTAGTTTACTTGAAACATGCAGAAAAGTACAAGGTATAGGAAAATGAAGAAAATCTAAAGATATTGTTAACAATTAATATTTTTTAATGAGGTTTAACGTACTATTACTAATACTACTACTAATCTCACTGATATGGCTGACTCAGGTTAGTGCATAACGTAAAAGCAGAATATAACAGCCGATCCACAACGTACCCTTCATCCTTGAATATTGATAGCAAGGTGTAAGGATCTGCCTGACAACTTTACAACCTATTAGCCATTCGATAATGACCTTTTGTTGGCCGGAGCCGGCCGCATCGGCTAGTTTATAGCGACGTAGGCTCACCGAACTCAAACTGAATACTAGGCCGCTATGATTTAACGCGATCCCGTCAGCCCTCGCATCTAATTCAACGCCAGGCAGCATGAGAGGGTAGAGAGATGCGGGGAGGAATGAGGCCCACACTAATATTACGTCATTAATTCTTACACCTGGACAACATTTCCCTACTTGCCATCGAATCCTCTCCTCACTTCACTCACCCATCTCCCTCTACCCTTTTGTCATTCCTTCGTTTCCCGGCCCAATTCAAGCGTCTTTAAGAGATTGCGTCATAACGGCCACTGTATAAATGCTAGTGATTTTCGCATGCCCGTCACTCTGATGCGGGCGCCCTGGGCGATCGTTTCCGTTCGGTTTGCATAAATCACTGTCAAACAGCTCTGTAGATCAAATGTCACTCTGCATAATAGCCGACAGTCAGATTCGGCTGGCAACTGTTTGATTTCACTTGCATACAGGCATGTCGACTCCAAGAATGTTGAATCGCTTACAACCTTACCGCACCTTGGCTCACCAGTCCCTGTCAAGTCCCTCTTGCTTATCGGCAGCATATTAGCAAAAGTTGCTCAGTTGAGTTAGTGAATTACTTATTGCTCTTGATCTATACCGCTTCGCTAATTCTCTTTATAAGGCGTGACAGCGTTTGCAGAAAATACCATGTATATGTTGAAATTTTAAGATCCTGTTTATACGGTCTGAGGCAGCTACGGTTGTGTTGAGTTCTATTCTCACTAGGTGACGCTCCGAGCCAGACACATCAAAGTAAATTAATTCATTTCTCATAACATTCGTCTTCTACGAATTTAATTACGGGCAGTCATCGATTGACACAAATCGAGTTTTAAACTCCAGATTTGAAAGCAAAATTTTAGAACCGATCTATATATAGGTCACAGTTCTGTTAAGTTTAAACGTGTAAGCCAAAGAAGCAACGCTTAGCATAAGATAGAAAAACATATTCTTCAGTTAACAACAAAAAATAAATAAAATAAATAAATAAAATAAATAAATAAAATAAAAAAATAAAATAAATAAATAAAATAAATAAATAAAATAAATAAATAAAATAAGTAAATAAAATCGTATTGCAGCTATATCTAATTCTGACTAACTTGAAAGAAAATATAAATATTTTTACCGAAATTTCTAGCTTCTCATTAGAAGTACAGTAAAAGTAAATAAAACCGATTTTGCGTTGATGCCTCACACTAACTGACCGTCGATTTATGAGGTATACGTTATTTTCGTCAGGGCTTCATGTATTTTATATGTCATATAATATGCTGCTTTTCTCGGCATCATTCATTGCTGAATTCGTATGAAAAAAAAACAAACAAAAAAAACAGGTCGAATTATGCACTACGCAAAAACAATTATTAATTCCTTGGTTCCAAATCATAGATCGTCTTATACACGGATATAAATGATTTTAAGTGAGAATGAGAAAATTTCAAGAAGGCTTTATTCCAATAAATATCTCATACATAGGTGTATCAATAAATCTACCGCCTAATGAGGAATAAATCGTCTCTAATATTTAACTTACTCTCCTCCTTTGTCAAGACACTTAATTCACTAGTTAATATTAATCGCATAAACGTTATGCTAATAAATGCGTATCAGGCTACCAACTTTTCTAAATCATCAAAAGTAAAAATAAAAACAATTATATATATTGACAGGCGAAATTGATCTATCAGCTAATTTGTAGACTACGTTTGTTTTGTAGATTTTTATTGAATTTAAAGAGAAAGTTTCAGATTGAAACTCACCAATTTTGCTGGGTGGGTTGAGATGATGGAGTAACAAGCACTTCAGTAATCGAAATGTAATTTAAACTAAATTTGGAAATTCAGATGTTAACCGTTGGCAACAGACATAAACGCGCCATCAACGCCTTTTCCGAAAACAAAACATGGATAAAAACGATGCATCATAATAAGAGTAGACAGTGTCAAGACGGACTAATAGCATAATAATAATGATCATTCAGAAAATTTGAAACTTTTTTTTGTTTTTTTATCGTCGTCCCCTTTCTATTATATTTGCATAATAAACATAAATTTAAGAAACAGGAAAAGTACTGAACTGTTATGTAATATCAATATTTCTACATGGCACAGGATGCTAGACCATTACAAATGAGGCAACAGAAATGTGGTTCTACAGACGGATACCGAGAATGACAGGGACTGAACACATGAGAATCGACGAAGTTTTAGAGAAAATGCAAACAAAAAGGACGCTTATACGTAAGTATCCGAAAGATGCAGTTGAGATTGACAGTGTACATAATAAGGAAATAGGGTTTGGAAAATTTGAAACTCGCAGGACAGATTGAAGGGAAGAAGAACAGAGGAAAGCACAACATAACCTAAATGGCTGATAGAACAGGGATTAGGAAATACTGTAAAAAGGCAAACTTTACTAACGACTACAAAGAACAGGAAGCTGTGGCGAGTCACTCACGCCCTGAAGAAGAAGAAGAAGAAGAAGAAGAAGAAGAAGAAGAAGTTATATTTATGTAAATAGAAGTTATTTTTTCACGTTTCCAATTATCAACAAAACGTACACATCAGAATTTTAAGAAATCAGGTTCACATAATAATCGAATGAAAGTAAAATATCCTCATTGGAAATTATCTTTAGTACATGGAAATACAAGAGTAAGCTGGAAATCATTTTTGAAGCAAACAACTTCTTTCAGACTTCAAACATTTCTTCCGGTTTCTTTCAATCATATAATGATTCGACGAATGAATAGTTAGAAGAATGGGAAGATTTAAAAGCCGAATGAGAAAGAAATTGATACTCGTGTAATATATTTTATGTCGAGGTCATATTTCAAAGTATTTAAAGAATCTGAGGGTAAATACTCAGAGAAACTAATAAAGAAAATAATTCATGATCAAACTGAAATTGTGCAGCAAAACTTTGTATTGAGCTTTTGTCACTTTTAAGTTTCCTAATCGAAAAAAATTGTGAAGAATATTGCTAGGTTAATGGTAATGATTTCTCCCTTCCCCATTCGGATTCATCTAACAGAGAGAGAGAGAGAGAGAGAGAGAGAGAGAGAGAGAGAGAGAGAGAGAGAGAGCTAGCTATTAGAGCACAGGGGTGAATGCATTTTCCCAGCATGTGGATGATGAGGGAGATGCTAACTGCTTAAGCTTTGACATCTCGAGGCGAATACACAAAATCTACATTTATCAACAAATCCTAAATTTGATTTTGTAAAGATAGTAAAAATAGAAAACAAAATTAAGTGAAAGGTGATGACTTAATTTTTTCAATTGTGAGGGGACCTGTGTCTTAGAAAGACACTTGTAGAAGTAAGTAACTGTTTACTTCGTTTTAAACTTCATGTATTTAATAATAATAATAATAATAATATCACGAGTATAGCTGACACTCTACGAAAGGCTGTATCTATGTAAACTATGTGTGATTTCTTTTCAAAATTGCTCAGTGGAAAATATCTTCATGCCATTTCTGAACTCAGGTCTCTGGTTGGGACCCGAAAAGAAATGAGTACACACCAAAAATCAAAGGAAATAAAACAATAATAATAATATTGTAGTAAATAAAAGTAATTAGTTATTTATAGAGGTTGAGTTCTGTATTAGAATGTTCAATTTCGTTATCATTTTCTCTATCAATTATCGTAGTTCATTATTAATAATAATAATAACAGCACAGGAAAGATTAGATTCATGCGTTTGATAAGATATAAAGAAGGCAAAGTTGGGGGTAGATAAAAGTTAAAGACAGAAGGTTAATATTTAATTTTGTGCAAGAGAGGATAAGTTTTCCTGATTGAGAAAACCTTGTCTTTTCGTAGGATTTGACCGAATCTAAATAATTTATTACACAAGGTAACAGTAAAAATGTCCCTGCATCACATTTTCCATTAAGTGGCATTTACTGAGTTTAGCTTAATATGGCATAAAGCAATATTGGAGGGGGAGAGAAGGTAGTGTTGAGCAAGTCTTTTAAAAGGGAAGATACCTTGAAAATCAGTGTTTGAAATCGTAGATTTTATCTGAATATCAACTACTGTCATCTATTGGAAATATCTAGATACCCTTAAATTGGGGTTGTTTATATGATGCAAAAGTCAACACAAGACCAATAGCTTTTTTTATCTGTATATTTATCAATGTCTCTGTCTAATATGAAACACCAGGCTGGTTTTTAATATGGGTTTTCCAAAAATATGTTAGGTATATCGTTGACATTAGAAATGTCTTTTGAGTGCTAAAGGAAGGTGCTGTTCGGAGATGGATGGATTTCCTTTACCCATATTACACTTTGCGACTAACTGAAAGTGAAAGCGTCACCGGGGCTGAAATAAACAGAATAATCTTTAGAGTTTTTCTGCTTGGTTTTAAAATCTCCAGGTTAGCACGACCTGTTCAACTACGGGCGACACCACAGAGAAGATCCGTTTTAGACAAGAATGACAAAGCCAATCGAACAAAATGGCTTCATCTGATGACCTTTTATTGAGATTATTTCTCGTGAGCGCAAGCAGCCTCGATCAAAGCTGACAGTTCGTCAAGCGTCTTCTCGTTGCAAGGGAGATAACTGCCGAATGAGAATTGTATGTGCCATAAGTGGCGTTGGACGTATGCGCCAGGGGCCTATGAACAAGACTTGTTTTGACGTAATCCTGTGGCTTTTGGTGCCAACGTCCAATGGGATTGTTCTATCAGAAAGGTGACAGAAATCACCTGGCCATAACGCCACCAAGGCTCGTCCCCACACAGCTGAACACTATCCTGCCAATTGGAGACTTATGGATAGCGAAGTACTGGAAATGACGTACGTGAATTGATTCTTACGTTTCGTTCATTGTTTTGTCAAATACACAGCGTTCATGATTATCTAGTCGAAGGTGTCGTTGGCGTAGACGGTTTTAAAGGCTGGAAACTGGAATTGGCAAGTTCAGTTCCAGTTCCGGTTGTTCACTAATATTCATGGATCCATCTTTTCTATCCCCACTACTACAGTTACAGATAAAATAACAGTTAAGAATTTCGCTTTCGTTATCAACTTGTTTCCTCAAACAACAACTCGTAACTAGGAGTAGAATACACTCTTTTCTCATGCATCGGAAAAAATATCAAACCATACTTTTGATATTTTTACACTCTAAAAAAGGAAAGGAAAGTGATAGTTTCTAAGGTTAACTATAGATACAAATGAGAACAATAATGACAAAAATAATAATAATAATTAGAGTAGTGATAATGGACCAGGTGAACTCGTGCAACTAACATAGCTTTGAAAACAAAATAAACTTAAGACCCTTTGAAAGATGCAAAAAAGGACGAGTCTATCCATGTCACAAAGAATGCACATGATACACTAAATACAAATCTCCGAACATTCAGTATAATTTGAATAAAAAAAACTCAACTTGCTCGGATTGATCTCAATTTATGTATGGCCCAGGACATAATCTTTCTGATAATCGAGGAAAGAAATTTTGTTTAACTGATGATGCGATGAGCGCCTGATAATGGCAGCAAATTAGTAAATAAGGCATTTTAACATAAAGATCGTTGTGTTATATTTCACTTATAAAGATGTCACTGCTGATTATGGCCATAAAACAAATAAAACACAAAGTGGAATTAAATTAAAAAGTAAATATTTTTTCAACAAAAGAATAAATTGTTATCAGATATCGTTTTAGGAAAGCGACAAAGGGACACTGCGCTAGAAATATAAGCAATAAAACTACTTAACATGTTGTTCTCTATACAAGTCACAAACAGTAAAAGTGCAAGTGACATTGATTAAACAAGGGTACAACGAATTTTGATGAAATGTGTGAATTTCATGAAGTTTTTAAAACAAACAAATATTTTTAGAATTCGTCTGTTGGCAACGAATAGATCGAAAAACAGTTGCTGCTTATCCACAGGGGAGAGGTTTCAATGCAACTTTTTATAAATGCTCGATTGGATTTATGTCGGGCGAACGGGGTGGGTAGCTATACTGTTCTTTGGAAGTTGCCAGAATGTGCCCTAAAACACGTCTGGGTAACTCGGGCCCGATGGCAGCACATTATTCTGCCGGAATATGCTACGTTGTTGGGATCCGTGGCGTCCAGAAATAGGTGCTAATGGTCACAAAGCAGTGCAAACTAAGAAGGCATTAAGAAATAACGTATTTATAACAATCTGCTGACCCAATTCATGCCACATGAACATACACCAATTATGTAGCTATCACTAGCTTTCACGGAACTCTGATGATATTTAGGATCCATGGCCTCATTGACTCTGCGCTACACTTGGTCCAAAACAAATAAAATTTTGACTTATCGGACCACGCCTCGCGTTTCCAATCGTCCAGAGTACAATTAACAACGTCATGATCCCATGTGAGATGTTCTGTCCAGTTTTGTGGTGTTAATAGGGTGGGTTTTTTTGTTTCCATATCCCATAGAAACTAAAGAAAGCTGAACTGACGTGCTAGATAGGTGTCTTGTGTCTCCTACATTTAATTTGGATGTGATTTGAGCCAGTAGTTCTTGTTTACTACTGCATAAAATTCTAACTACACTACCTTGGTCACGCTTATTAAGAACCTTTCGTCAAACACTGCACTGTCCAAGATGAGCGGCAATGTCTTTAATTGGGTATTCTCGGTACACCATATATCGAGAGATATCATTTCTCAATTTCGACAATGGAATGTCCTATTTGTCAAGTATACACTATCAGAACCCCGTTTGAATGTCAATAATTCACCTTGCTTTGCCATGAGTAGTCGAGCTGGTGTTCCTACTGACTAACCAAATGTCTGAGCACAACATCAATATTTAAGTGTCCCCAGTTACCATTAACTTTACATATTGAGATCCCATAACTTTTGGAACGTCGAGAAATTTGAATTTTTCAATTAAAAATGCCCTTCCGAATAATTCGGATGACGACTCTTGTGCTTTTAGGATTATTATTAAAGAAAAATCTTCAAATTAGTTCATTTGTCTGGTTGGCCACTGGTAACTGAAACTGCGGAAAACGAAATCACGAAAAAGGTGGGGAGGACCACAGAAGTGTTTTTTTTTTCCAAAAGGCTGATTTTATCCAGTTAACTTCCATGAGAGCTGAAAGAAATGGTAATTCTTATACTTTGGGGAAAATTTATAAATTCTAGCCATTCTCGAATTAGTTTCTCTTTTCTCCAATGGAATCTGATTTATTTTGAAAACGGAATCTGTGTGTCGTGTTTAACGGATGCGACACAAGGGATAATTCTCTCGGGCAGATATCTGTCGGTGACATAGCACTTACGTATTACTCAAAACTAGTTATATGAAATCAATGCTTTCTTCTTGCAATCTGCCTCCTCCACTCAGCATCTGATAATTCCTTCTCATCTAGCCCGACTTCAATGTCATCATTACAGGACTCCATCGTTTCTGACAACCTGAGAAGGCACTACTGTTCTCCCTGAAATAACAATATAACTTTCTGTCTATTTATGAGAGTCCTATATCCACTAAAAAGTGAAAATCTGAAGTTTCATAGATTAAAGAAGGAGAACAGGTTAGGTCATGCATCTTACACTAGCTGAGCATTCTGTTGAATTAATCAGTTTATCAGAAGACAGGGTTATAAACATATTTTTTTTTTATTTTTTATCTCCGATTTGACATTGAAAATACAATCACAAATGTTTTCACTTGAAAACTGATACTTTATTTACTAAGCCTAGCGACACCTTTACATATTTTACAAGCAATCGAATGTACAGTAGGGTTGAGTAAAAACCTCAGGTATTTAAAGAAGCGAGAGAAAGAGCGTTAGATTTGAACGTTTCTGCTATCTATCTAGGTGCGTGCGTGTGTGCGTGCGTGTGTGCGTGCGTGTGTGCGCGCGTGTGTGTGCGTGTGTGTGTGTGTGTGTGAGAGCGAGAGAAGCGCATTATTTTTAATTTTTTTTATTGCTTGCTGATTGCATTCCTAGTTTTCATCCTGACGTCATTTTCGTTTTAATCCAACGGGGAAAGATCGGATGTAACTGTATCAGTGTAATCCATAGTAAAGGGCCGATCAAGCAAATAGACTGAAGAGTAGAATCAACAATTAAGAATCAATAGATTTACTCGGTTGATCAACACTTGTTATTCTGACTCATTTCGATTTATTCTCTCCTTCTCTCCTTTTCTTTATTTGATTCTAGTTTTTTCTTCTCGCTTTTCTTTCTTTTTTACTTTTCTCTTTTTCTATCTTTGTTTGTTTGTTTGTCTGTCTCTTTATTTCGTTCGTTCGTTCTTTCTTTCTTTCTTTATCTTTTATTGCTTTTCACTTTATCTTTTCTTTCTCAATACTTCCGTTCTATTTTTTTCTTGACAAATACTACAAAACTTTTTTATCATTCATCTCAATAATTTTGTTATTTCTTCCCGTGACTTACACGTCTCTTGCAACAAACACTTCCAAACTCTTTATGTAACTAATCTTATTTTTTTTCTTACATCTTACAACTTACATCTTTATTCTCATTGAGTCGACCTTTGTGATTCAACTCTACCCTCATTCATTTATCGGCTCATACTTCCATCTCAAGATGACATCACTTAAAGCATCAACAAGTGATTCAATCCAAAGATCCAGGCACGCAGAATCCCATAGCACACGTCTATTTTCCGAAACACCTGATTAGACTAGATACGTTGGACGGAAAACATGGTCACATCACAGTACTAGATCAAGCAAAGGGAACTTGGTTATATAATTCGCAGATCAAGAGAAAAAGACTTGTAAAATTTGCAATGTGCAATACAAATTGATTCCACATAGACATACAATACCATATCAAATACTGATAAGAATAAATATAAACACACACCATATATATATATATATATATAGAGAGAGAGAGAGAGAGAGATCAATGCCTTCACACTAATTCTTTTTAGGCAGATTGGTGCAACACAATATTTATATCCTCATCTACATTATGACATTTGTGTATTTTCAAGATTTCCGACTTTCTAATTATCTGTTTCAAAATTCAAAAATATAAGAAACGAATCTTTTGTTATGGAAGTGCTTCCTATCTTATAATGAGGTTAGTAAAGAGACAACTGAGAATCAGGTATTTTTGACATCTGTGCATTTTGTTGAAATTGGTGGCGATTGTGCAACAAAAAGAAGTTTTGACACTGAATCGAGGCACTCTCAGTTAAATGAAGCAACGATTTCTTGGTACTCTATTGATTTGGTGGAAAATCGGAATGTGATATGTTGAAATTAATAATGAGAAACTATAGGAATGAATGGCAAGTTTATTCCGGGTGGAGCCTTAATTTACTTAACAGCTTGTTCAAAAGAATTTGTACCAAGTCCTATTGTGTAGAACCTCCTCTAGTCCTGTGAAATACATCTAAGTAGTATCGATTCCATGTTGTTAGAAGACATCTGGAGAAATGCCGAGTCTCGATAGCTGCGTATATATTTGTAGGTGCAGGGTTTTGCTTGCGAATAGATCTTGCCGCCATCCACCACGTCCCATGTGTACTTGATTGGGGCTCATATTGGGTGAACGTAGTGGTAAACCATTCGTCAGAATCTAGGAAGCTTCTCAAACCAATTTAGAACAATTTGGATCCGATAATATAGTACATTATCCTGCTGTCGTTAAGATTACGGTGTTCATGAATGGTTGCAAATGGTCATGCAACGTCATCGATCAATAACGTATTTAGGCGCATCAGCAGATATTAACTGTGGTGCATGATGACACCCCACACCGTTCCAGAACCACCTGCAGAAATCCTTGTTGAAAACTTGAGTTCATTGCGTCATATGGCATATACGTCCCACCCTAATCTTTCCATAAGTTCGAAGGAAACAGAAACTCATCGGACGACATCACACGATGATATTCCTCCAGAATCTAAGTAACAATGCCATGATGGTCAGGCGCTCCAGTCTGACTGCTTCCATATCCCATGAAATCTAAATAACGATGGATGCGTGCTCGATGGATGCGTGCTCGATGGATGCGTGCTCGATGGATAGGTGTCTAGTAACCCTGGCCTTGTATGTGGGTGTTATTTGAGACAGTCTCACTTGTTTGTCACCACAGACAATTCTAACTAGCGACCTCTGGTCACGATCCTTGAGGACCTATTGTGGGCCACTGCGCTGTTCATGGTGGACAGTAATGCTTCCATCACGTATTCCGGGTACACATGTAACACCGTACATCGAAGTATGTCACATATCTCTATTATTTCAGAAATGGAATGCCTCATCCTTTTGGGACCCAAAATCATGAATTGTTCGAATTCGGATAATTCACAGAACCTTTCCTAGAAAATTTTTACATTGCCTCACAAGATGTCAGAAGACAAGTGACACAGTTTTGGGCATTTCTATGACAGCAAGCTACAATGGTGCCAACAATGATTACTTTTAAATTCTTTTATTATCTTACAATTCTCATGTCAGTATACACACGCACACGTGCATCACTAGGTTGATCCAGTTTCAACTTCCCGCTATTTCTGCAGAAATTGAGATTCATTTTCATTTTCTACATAACCCTCTTTGTTGATATTTAATAAGTTATCTGAGTCTAGTACAAGACTGCGATACTCTTACATATATTTTACTCTATGGCTATGCTCTTAAATGTTTACTAAGTTTTATTTTGCTCTACAATTGTTTCCGATTGTTTCTGTATTGGCTCTGTAATATTTTCATAAAGAAAAACTATCGTTGATAATCAAAAAAATCAAATAATGCCTGATTTGTTTTCCATTTTATGTCTAAACTGTAGATTAAATCGAATGAAGAAGAATCTCTCAACCTGCGCAATTTTGCTCTTGATATGTTGACTGTATTTTTATAATATCCACAGCACTTTGGTGAACAGTCTCAGTTTTTGAGAGTCGGGTTTATTATTTAGACAATTTATATTCGAAATATAGTTGGCATCTTTTGGTGATAACGACAACAAAGACGAGGACAATAGAAAAATATAAGTCTTTATTCATATTTCCTTTTTACAGATATACTCTATTTAAATTTTTACACACGCACACACACACAATAATATATATATATATATATATATATATATATATATATATATATATATATATATATATATATATATATATATATGTGTGTGTGTGTATATATATATATTGTTACGAATTTGTAGCATATAGATGAACCACGGGTTTAAAAAAAGGAAACGTGGGATCTTTTCTCGGTCTTCACTCAGAAATGGAAGTGACACAAGGGAATCAACGAAGAACAGACACAAGACATTTATTTATAAATATATAAACAGATAAAGAAAGAAAAAAGGAACATTCATTTAACAAAGGGGGGGCATTAAAGAACAGAAAGCGCGAGCGAATACATACATATATAAAAAAGATCAAGACAAGAGAATCAACTTCTCTGTCAGTCGAGTCGACATTTTCACACAAAATTCTGATTCGCCGAAGCAAGAGTTCTTATGCTACAACAATATTTTGGCCGGTCGGCGATTTTCCTGGATTCCTTTTCTTTCGCAAGTGTTAAGGGGTCTACAGCATCTCGTACAGGCGTTTGGTTGGGTTGATTCAGTTACATAGCAGTCCTTTCATCCCTAGTCGACAGACTTTGCTGTCTTCTTCATCTCAGTGGGCAGTCTATTTGTTATCGGGACGCTTTGCCCAGCGACGTTCAACTGTCACTGGTCAGAGGGAAACTGAAAATCCTTCTTTAGATTTTTGCCGTCCCCAAAGACCTTCAGGTGGGTTCCCTTTGTCCTTGACCGGTTACGCAGGAGGATGTGGCGCAAATCACGCTGTGTTTTTGTGATGGCCAAAAGTTCAATCCACGCTTAGTATGGTCTGATCACGTGATGGTGCCTGGAATTCCCTTATGGTCAAACGCCTGATAGCTGCGAAATTTTGGAACCCGGTCATTCTCGCGTCGGGTCACTTCAAAGTTCACGGGCCCTTGGTTTGTTGGTGAAAGAGTAGGTAAAGAGGGAAAAAATTTGTGAAGAGAAGTGGAGGGTATCATGGCTGATCATAGAACATATTCGCTCGCAAGTTGAAAGCATTTAGTTTTGTCTATTTTTATTTATTTATTTATTTTTCTTTTATATCTAACTAATTTTCGACTAAAATTTGAGATTTTACTTTGGGGTGCTTTTTTTGTGGTTAATGAAAAATCGTCACAATATATATATATATATATATATATATATATATATATATATATATATATATATATATATATATATATATTATGGGACCTTACCCATAATAACATAATGGACTATTCCATACGTAATAAATACTGCGCCTCAAGAGGAAGCAGGGAGTTCCGTCTGAAGTCTAGAGTTCAGTCTGAAGTCTGGAGTGAAGTCCGTCAGAAGTCAGTCAGTCGCGTTCAGTCAATTACTACTAAACCTGATTGTTCGTTCTAACACTTTCTATTTCTCTGTAGATATTTCTGTTTGTAATATATCTGTGTTATTCCATATCCGCGTTCGTGTTCTTCTTTATTGGTTCTACCTTGGACTATCATCGTGGTACAAGGAACCAGACCATAACAGTGGCGACGAGCGATTCAAACTCATTCGGTGGAAGAAAAAAAAATTTTCGTTTGCCACAGCATAAGAGTGGCGACGAAGATTCGAACTCTCACGTGAAGAACAAACAAAATCATCTCTCGTCAACATAACAAGTGACGATGAAGAAACCCCTAAAAAGGAAATACGAACTCTATACACGGAGGACTTATTTTTTGCTATACGTCACACATAACAAGTGGCGATCTGGAAAACCCTTGAAGAAAAATAAATTCCCTTAGTCCGGTTATTTTTTTCCTATCCGTCGCACGTAACAGTGGACGACGATTAAATTTAAAAAAAAAAAATTTTCTTTTCTTGATATCAAATTTCACTGACAACAAAGGTGGCAGGCTACAGAATATCAGGTTACACAAAAAATACGTTAACATGGAAGATCTTAAGTCAACCATTATGGAACTTATCAAAATCCAAAAAAAAAAATATCTGGAAATGCAAGAATTATTGATACGTGCAATGGCAAATAAGGAGCAAAAACCCGAGAACGAATCAGTTTTTTATTTGGATCCGATTTCAAGTACGCACCGACGAAGATAAAACAAATTACTTCCGAAGGTATGAAGTAAAGTACGCCTTTTATTAAGAAAATTAGGACGAATATACCAAATTCGTTGATTAATCCTTCCCAAAAAAAAAGCGAGTTAAAAAGAATCTATAAAATCTTTAACGGAACTTTTCAGATATAATACTTCACTATTTCATAAAAGATGGAAACATGAACCTTACAAAAAAAGGATAGCGAAGTTTTTCGCATCCATTGTTAATAAATATTGTGACGACTTCAAATTATCGGAACTCAGCTGACAACTTCAAATGCTTAATTTACGTCAGGTCTGGTTTCAACAAAGACAGAAAAATACGTTACGAAATTGAAAATGAAGATGACACTTTAGCCGAAGACTGCCAGAACCAGCGTAAAAAACTCTAAAGACATAGAACTTATCAAATCCGAAGACAAACAAATTTTTTCACAAAACAAAGACAACAAATTTTCCCTCCTCACAAACAAAGCAAACAAATTTTCCCTCCTCACAAACAAACCGAACTGATTTTCCCGCCACAAGAACAGGTAAAACAAAATTTTCTAATTATAATCAACATAAAAAGAAACTACCACCAAGTCCATGCTATCGTTGGATTAGTGAATTACTTCCAGGAATTCATACCTCAAATGCATAAACTTCGCGCACCATTGAACGAACTGCTAAAGAAAGAAAAAGTTTGGCAGTGGACAGATCAATGCCAGGAAACATTTGAAAAAATAATCAAGACATTAACATCGGATTTATTTTTGGCACACTATGATCTTAAACTAGAGATTATTGTAGCAAGTGATGCGAGCGCCTACGGTGTCGGAGCGTGTATATTACATAAAATGCCAGATGGGACAATAAAACCTATCGCACATGCTTCTCAAACCCTACTACCAGCGGAGAAAAACTATTCACAAATTGAGAAGGAAGCTCTAGCAATTATCTTCGCAGTAACAAGATTCCATAGATACGTCTATGGTAGACACTTTACTCTGCAGACGGATCACAAAACGCTAATAAAAAATTTTAGTTAAAAAAAATATCTACCGGTCTACACGGCAAATAGACTACTTAGATGGGGAACGATTCTTCTGAACTACAATTTCAGATTGGAATATTTACCAACGAAAAGAATCGGGCACGCGGATGGTCTTTCGAAACTTATACCAACAAAGACAGAGCCATTAGAAGATACGGTAATCGCAGCCCTTAGAAATAAAGAATACATAAGAACAGTACTATGTTGTACAGTCAGAAACCTCCCAGTCACATTGCAAGACATAAAAAATGAAGCCAAAAATGACGAATTTATTAATGAAACAAAAGCAAAAATAGCAGAAAAAAATGAGAAAATTTCGGACAGCTTTTCTCTATGCGACAATGTGCTACTTTACAACGAAAGGGTTGTAATCCCCAAAACTTTACAAAAACGGGTACTAAAGGAATTCCACAGAGGACACCTCGGTAAGAATAGAATGAAGTCGCTAATGCGAAGCTATGTATATTGGAAGAATATGGACCAGGATATTTCTCAAATGGTGGAAATGTGCAAGGGTTGTAATTTAGCAGCTAAAGCACCGCCAGTCATACATAAGCCTTGGCCTGAAACTGAACATCCATGGTCAAGAATACACGCAGATTATGCAGGACCAATTGACGGGTTCTACTATTTAATCATAGTTGATAGCTACAGTAAATGGCCGGGGTTGTTTCGATGCAAAAATCCTACTACAGAAACGACCATAAATTTCCTCCACGAGCTATTCGCTTGCTTTGGCGTAGTGGATTTCAAAGAGTTTTGCGAAATCTATCAAGTAAAACATATAAAATCTCCGCTTTACCATCCAAGATCAAATGGACAAGCGGAGAGATTCGTGGATACTCTCAAAAGAGCATTACGAAAAGCATACGATTTACCTACGGAGAAAGCATTACAGCAATTCCTACAAGTATATAGAATAACGCCAAATAATGCTACACCATCAACATTATCACCAGCAGATATCATGTTTGCTAGGAAAATCAGATCAGCGTTCGATAAATTACTACCAAGTAAAACAAAACAAGTAACACAGTCCTACGCACCAAAAAGAAAATTCCTCCCAGAGGAAAAAGTTTTTTTTAAGGCATACAAAAATAATACCTCTTGCTGGGAACAAGGGATAATTGAGAAAAGAATTGGCAATATGATGTACATAGTTCAAGGAAAAAAATTCTCACACAGAAGACACGTCAACCAAATAAGGAAGAGACCGTTACAGGATGCTAACGGTCCACCTCAAAAAGAGATATTGGACACGATTTTCGACACATTCGATATAACAAGACCGCAAATAATGCCAGAACCAAGAAAATCGTTTAGAAAAAGAAAATTTACTGAACCTTTGGAAATAGATCCAAAGAAAAAAAAGATATTAAAAAAACCCTGCTACGCAAAATTTTCGGAAGGGGGGTGTTATGAGACCTTACCCATAATAACATAATGGACTATTCCATACGTAATAAATACTGCGCCTCAAGAGGAAGCAGGGAGTTCCGTCTGAAGTCTAGAGTTCAGTCTGAAGTCTGGAGTGAAGTCCGTCACGAGTCAGTCAGTTGAGTCAGAGGCAGACCGAAACAGAGTCGCGTTCAGACAATTACTACTAAACCTGATTGTTCGTACTAACACTTTTCTCTGTATATATTCCTGTTTGTAATATATCTTTGTTATTCCATATCCGTGTTCAAGTTCTTCTTTATTGGTTCTACCTTGGACTATCATCGTGGTACAAGGAACCGGACCATAACAATATCAAAACGAGTTTTTTTAACCTCAACTGACAGGGCAAGTTTTTGTTGTATTCTCAAACTTTTCAAGTAAGATGCTGTACATTGAATTCAATTATATATAAACTATCAGATGTTCACTTCTTTTTTCTGTTTTGTCATGTACTTTCGAGCATCTCAGTCATTATAACGAGCTAAGTGTGATCAATGTGGTAGACACATTTTGTTGGCTACATATTGTCATTGTTAAGAATGCTGGAAAAAGACTCAGTTCAAAGTAATGTCAGGTGTCACGGATAAACGGAAAAGCATGTATTGAATATTTATACGCGTTGTCGTTGTGTTGTACTCGTATTAAATGTTCTGTGTACATATTCAATATTTTATACACGCCTCAACATCCTTGGGAAAAAATATATTTGATTTAATGTGGGTTGTTTCTTTTGCATAAAAATAGCTTTTTGAATGTTGAGTCTTTCATTGAAATGCTGTATAGTATTTTGGTATTATCTACTAATATTTGTCGCACGTTAATAGTTGTATTTTGGTTGTTTGTGATGTGGACATTGATAAGTATCCAAATTGCATTAAGTTTCTACAAGCGAAAAGTTAACCTACGAGAGTGTGTGGTGTATGTGTGGCCAATCTAAGAATTTAATACTGTTTTTGAATTATTGGCTTTGGAGATGCAATCTCTCAAAAAACATGAACAGCATTATTTTTTTTCAAATAGGGACTGAAGCACTCAGTTATTGGTAATAATTAGGTCATATATTTTAACTTTATATAATAAATCATATGAAGACGATACACATTTTTTTATAAATGAAGAACAATTTTAAGGGAAAAATATGAAAAAACATTTTCCACTTTGTCATAGTGCCTTCCTAAAAAATGATAAATCTAAGATATTTGTTGGTTTCGGTTAGAGATATACAACAGCAAATATATATATATATATATATATATATATATATATATATATATATATATATATAACTTAAAACCTAGTCATTAATATTCCAGTGGAAGTACATACTAGATATTTAATCCGTCTCCCCACTAAGACGAGTTGTGACACAAGGACTTTTTTTTTAAAGATGGAAGCACATACTAAATGTTCTATCTATCAATCTATCTATTGTTATAAAATAAAATAAGACATATCTCGGCTGATTTGCAGGCAAATAAGCTAACATACTCAAGAGCGAGAACCGGATGTGAACGGGACAAGACCCCGTCACAAAATGACCATTATCGTCGTTTACGCATAGGCCCAACGCATGAGTTCCGGGCGAAAAATAAAATAATACGACAAATAAAAATGCTTCCCTCCTAATTATACTCGCGTCGTTTTTCGAGCCTGTTAAGCCATGGAAAAAACGCCATAAAAGGGGTCACACGGGGAAGTACTAGCAGTCAACAGGGGGCCAGGGAAGAGAGCTCTCACGGTCAGTCTGGGCAGTCAGCAGCAGTCAGAAGGAGGAGCGCCACGCCAACCAGTGAGAGATCAACCCGGATTGGACGCCGGCTTATGAACTATACCACAAGGTAGCTGTCCCAAACCCACACGTTCCTATTGAAATAAATCACGTAAATCTATTTCTGCTGTTGTCGTATTTCCTTCTTGCAACCATACGCTTGTCTATAACACTATCTATCTATCTATCTATCTATTTGATTTGTTATTATTTTTAATAAGAAAGTTTTGTTCAAGTCATATCTTATGCTCTATTTCGGCAATTCATGGTGAACGAGAAAATCAGTTCTAATGACGTGCCAAAATTGTCTAGAATTGGGCAGCAATATTTTTTCTTTTTCAAATACTCACCACATATCCGCAAGTCTTTCTATTCAGCATAAGAATAATAGCACTACACATGGAAATTCTATAGTTCTTTGCAAAATCAAGACTGTTTCAACGTTTTTACTTTAATGACATTCAAATACAAAATAAGGCACTGAGTATTTTCATGTCTGCTTAAGTAGATTAGGCATTTGAAAATAAATGAAAAACTAGCAAAGATTCGCACAGTGTTTCTCGAGTTATAAGACCGATTATGTTTTATATACATATATATATATATATATATATATATATATATATATATATATATATATGTATGTATGTATATATATTAAGACAAATATTTCATCTAGCACTTAGCTGATTGATGTTATATTAATCGCTTAATCGCACTGATTCCAGGGTTTCGTAGACGAAACTTTTTGCATGGTTGGGTCCACTCGTCAGGGGGTTTCAAAAGTATTATCATTCTTTTTCACTCCCAGTAATTCCTTGCATGTTAGTGGCTTTATTGTCTAAGTTGGGGGACTGATTCTTAATATATATATATATATATATATATATGTATATAATTTAAATGTGTATATTGATTTTGAACATATATTTATACATAAATAATATGAACGTACGCGCACATACACACATACACACACACACACACATATATACATGCATATATATATATATATATATATATATATATATATATATATATATATATATTAAAGACATTTTTTTATGTTTAACGTTGTTATTTATAGATACATGTATTTAAGCAAATGCTCTGTTTATGATAAACAGTATTAAATAACATTTACCGGCCTGAATGTCCGAGAAATTTTCATAGAAAATATTCGTTCTTTGACAGGATTCGAACCTGCATCTTATACGGAACCGTCTTTTACGCTGACGTGCCTTACCTCTGGGCCACAAAGAACCTTTTCGGTAGACAAGGTCGAATTTACTGCTTATAAACTTCAATCTTCCATGAATCTCGTACATTCATAACTGCTCTGGCGTATCAAATGTAAACAAATGACGTCATATATTAAGAAATGGACAAGGTCCGACAATTTATTTATTAAAGACATTTTTTTATGTTTAACGTTGTTATTTATAGATACAAGTATTATTAAAGTAGATACAAGTATTATTTAACGTTAAACATAAAAAAATGTCTTTAATAAATAAATTGTCGGACCTTGTCCATTTCTTAATATATATATATATGTAAGTGTATATTTTTATATTATTTTATATATTTTTTCAGAGCAAATGTAAATGTACTGAACATTTGTGTTCATATAATATTATCATAAGAATTACAAGAGTCCGCTATATTTCTCAAATAACTATTCAAATAATTGAAAACTTGTCTCAATGCAACCTCAGAAGTGACTGTATACACGGATCAGGTGGTTGTTGTGCTGCTAGTTCGTCTTTCTCACGAAAAGAAGTGTAGTAGACTAGGGAATTTATATTAGGATACTTTATATTAGGATTAAGATTATGGGTTTGTAATAATCATCCAGATTTTCTCAGGTAGCACCATAGCAACTAGTCATGTTGGAAATGGGATTGGGGCTCATAACCAAAATGTCGTTGAAAGAGAAATTTCAATCTTAAAATTGACGCATACTGCGTAATATTACGTTTGGTGGTCTTTTGTTAATTAAAAAGGGTGAAGCATATACTGGTTGTGAGATGACATATTTATTTTCGACTATTTATATCTATACTATGATGCGTCAAATTTTATTTCTATTAGTTGAACTTTCTCTGTGCTACTGGAATTAAACTACACAAGTTTTTTTTTTCTTGAGGAAAAACATTAATCTTATTTTTTAATAAACTGGGTAAACTTCAATGAAATAAAATATCAATATTTGTTGATCGAAGCGAACATATTAACACTATCTTTCACAGGCAATGGCTGATGACACTAATACTCTTATCACAACAACTTTTCTTTGAAGCAGACATTCCTTGTCTACAACTAAATTTGCCACATGGTCAAAGTTATCGAGTGGTACACGAACTCACCATGAAAGGCGATCAGTCTGGTATGTTCTAAGTAGCTTTTTATTGGGCAGTTTGTGAAGCAGTCAGAAATATTTTATCAATGGCTTGCGAGACTGGCACCAATTAAAGCAAGTTTTCCGTGAAAAGAACAATAGGTTGATAGCCATCTCCTTATATCTTGTTATGATGAGTGAAACGTTGAAAAATTAGATAATAAACAATGCAAAGAAAATAAAGTATGAGCAATTTTTAGTTAAATGCTAATTAGAACTGACAATCAGTTTTGAAGACAAAGATTGATATCTAGCTTTCCGGATGTTGGCTAATATCCGTTTTGATCGATAAAAATAGTTTTAGTATCCGGGTTGAGGTCTCCAGAAGGTCTGACTGAAATTTAACGACCGCTTTGAGGCAGGACATCAAAAGCAAAAGGTCGTAATTTATGGCGGCCACATATCAAAACATTTTTTGAATACAGGAGATAGGAAGCACACCAGTTCTCAGAGAGAATGGTGAGAATTTAATACACACACACACACACACACACACACACACACACACACACACACACACACACACACACAGGCGCGCGCACACACACACGCACAATTATGCTGTCACTCATTAGCAGTTGAGATTTCAGATTTTGATCGTTTTCGCAATAATCGTTTTCGCAAATAAATTTTCTTTTGGCAAATGATAAAGACTGATAAAGATAACATGCACAGAATCATCCTCCGCCCTTTTGCCAGCCTCATGCCGATTTTTTCCAGATGCATTTTATTGTATAAAAGAACAAATATATTATTCGCACTATATATTATACGATGTGCTGCTTAAATGTCATGAACATTAGAGTGCGAAATAACATTCAGTGAAAGTAAAAAGATTGATAGAAAAAGAAAAATCAGGATTCAATTTGAGAAATGTGTTAAACGTCTAGCAAGACACGACAAACGCTGAGTAGGTTTTCAGAAAAAACAAAACAAATTTATTAATCTTTGCACATTTTCCTAATTTTTGGTAAGCAATTTGATGTCAAATTTTCCAACAGTTTTTGAAAAAATTTTAATAATAAATTCATAACAGTCAGTCAGCTTGGCTTTCGAGTACCTGACGCCACAGGGCAACAGTGTTTCTTCCAATGTAAAAAAAAAAACAACAACAATAACAACAATAACAACAACAACAACAACAACAAAAATTCGCTAAAGTCTCCGAGGAACTTTTCAGTAGTTTAAGCATGAGCAGACAAGAAGTGAGAGAAACAAATATGAATTCGAAAGTGACAGATGTGGAGAATATGCCGGATGGAGAAGAACTCTGTTTCCTAGCTTTAGATGTGCTGCATTAGCAACAATAAGATGGGAGTTTTCATAGACAGCAAAATTAACGGTTTGCTTTTCTCTTCCAATGTGTCATTTAAACGAGCTAATTGTTTGGTGTAAGCATTTCAGGTAATACGAATTTGAATAAAGATTTCCTTTTGATATCTGCCAAATAGAGAGAAGAACATTAAGCACATTACATTGAGGTTGAGATGTGGAAAGATGTCCTGAATATAGCGAGGAGTTTCTTCCTTATGGATTCTCCTAATGGATTTATATTTCATGCTTAATGACTATCATGTCAAAAATTACTTTTGTGTTTAGCCAGAAAAAAAAAACTGTCCCCTTGCATGTGGGTCCGTCCTTCTGAGATTTAATAACGAACTTCAATTTCATTGATTTCTTTAGCACTCAGCAATATATGATGCTCAAAAGTTTTGCATCAAATTTTGCATTATATTTACGAAGTCGCATCAGTCTCCCCAGTCTGAAATATTTTTAATGCCTAAATTTAAATCCGAAATGCACGCTGTATAATTTTCGATGTATGTGCACATCTTCGTTGTAGGGGGCAGAAGGCTTACTGTATTCAATGATTTCGTTTTCCTTGCGCTGAAGCCGAGGAGGTTTTTAATAGATTCTAGGATGGTGGATTTTATGTTTCCAGAGAACATGAGAAATTTCCTTCTGACAGTTGCCGGTGTCACGCCTGTTTTGCAGTTTCTCATGGAAGACTGTTTTCATCTTCTTGTTACGAAGGCAGCCAACCGTGAGGGTTATCCCGTGGTTCCATTCCTGTTTCGTCTGAGATTTAGGTGGAGAATGGGTTTACTTCTCTTGGAATTACACTTGCGTAGTGCACATTTTTATATATCTTTTTGGCGAATAAGAATGTAGTTGATGCCCGTGGTTGGTCTGAAGGAGGCATTCACAAAGTGCTTAGTTTGATTTTTTTTGTTTAAAAAACGTGTTTGTGATGAAGAGCAGATCTTTAGGAAAGGGGTTATCGTTTTCATTACGCTTATCTACACCTACATCTTCTAAGAAAGGAATGTTTATTAATTTGTGATGTGAGTATTGTTAATGAAATCCTTACTTTGGAACCTACACATTTTCTGAACTGTATATGTGATCATATAATTTAATTTAAAACTATAAAATATGAATACGTTTGAGTAAATTAAAACAATTTTATATTCGGTCAGTGAATATAAATTCAATAAAATTTTTAGTCGATACTCAAGATAACGAACATAAAAGAGTTTCGTACACTCTTTCGCCATAGTTTTTTGTGGAGGTAATGTAAATTGCAAATGTCAGAAAATGCAAAAAGTATGACACTTACGGCCAGTCTATATCTGTAACGTGTAACGCATTACGAACGTTGAACGAAAGAGCATTTTCCAAAGCTCTTAATTAGAATTGATTAGTAAACACCTCCTTCAAATTGATTTCAATTGTAAAACTGGAAATGATATTAATACATTCTATACACATATCATCAACCCAAGGACGGTACAAGGGCTAAGTGGACCCTCACCGAATCTATGATGAGGGGTTCCCAAATCTATGATACGCCCCCACCCCGGCGACTGTACTACATCTCAATTTTCATAAGGTAGCCTTATTATGTACAATAATAGATCATATACAATTTAAGTCAACAATTCAACTAGAAAAACTGAAAATGAATAAAATGTACCTAAATACAAATTGGGAATATGTCATGATAGATGATTCCATCTTAAAATAAATCAACAATGTTTTGAGGCAGTTTTTAACATCAACTTGAATTTTTTCTTGTTAAAAGGTTTAATAATTTTTTTTAACATATTCAACATTATGAGAGAAAATAGTGAATTTTATATGGTATTTTTTTTCGAAATTTAGGATTAACAAAACAAATTAACAGATTTGGACAACAACAAAAAATAATCCAGAATGACGTCAAAATCCGCGACAAGTTTTCATCCTTTAATAGTTGGGTGTGCTTAATTTAATTTGTAACGTATATACATGTAGGTAGAAAAAAGCAAATGTTGATAAGATAGCGAAGGTCACAAAGTACGGTCCTGGGCCCCTAATCAGGCTTGGACTTCTCGGTTGTTTGGTTCGGGTGTAGTACTCGGCCCTGATCATATATATATATATATATATATATATATATATATATATATATATATATATATATATATATATATATTGTAATATCATTGTTATCTGTACGGTAAATGTGAGCTTGTGTTCTCTTCGCATTAATCACTTTGGAAAAGGCATGAAAGCATTTCTTCCTGAGACCTGTCACATTAATAGATATAGTATGACTATGTTTTCTCCCTAGTAGACGGAGAACAAAGTAGGAAGAAGTAATGTTTGAAAAACTACACTTCCACGGCTACTATAGCACCTTAATATTATTAATATCAGCAGAAGTTGTTAGCTCTGTATCATTACAGATTGACCTAGAGAAGCAAAAGTCATATTGCATATCTGAAAGAAGGTCGTGCGAAGTGAGATGCTTATCCAAATTCAGAGTTGATAAGAGCGTTTAGTACTTTGACGAAAAGGAGTAAAAACTAATAGGACAATAATTGAAGAGATCATAATATTCACCAGAGTTTTTAAAGACAGGAACTACAGAAGTGGATTTTCAACAAGCCGGAAAGCAAGAAACAGCAAGTCATTTATTGTAGAGTTTGGAGATAACAGGAGCCAGTTCAATAGCACATGTCTTTAGGACAATTACATGGATACCGTCAAGTTCACAAGTCTGTTAGGGGTCTAATTTTGAGATGATCACAGAAACCATGGACTGAGTTATATGCATATAACTCAGAAGAGATTCCGTTTTAGGCGGGAAATCAGGCAAAGATACTCTTGATGAATCGAAGAGTGTAGTTGGAAGAGAATTTCTGAGCAAAGAAGATGACAATACCACAAACGATGGGAGGAAATTAATACGTGAGTTTTTTTTAAGTTCAGATGTTGGTATTTTGGAAAGATGGTATGTTTGGTGCGCACTTTGTCATTAATACGAGAACAATTCAAAAATATAGGATTATCGCCAATAAATTTAAAGTTACTAATCGACCTTTGCTCTGAATTCGCATTTCAAATATTGGCACACAAAGACAAATGCACAAATGATGCCTTTTATGAACGCTTGTATGCGACTACGTGATTCATTTGCTGTTAATGGAAAATGTATGCCAAAAATGACATGTGTATGTGTGTGTGCGCGCGCACGTATGTTTTTATGTGTGTGTGTGTGTGCACACGCGTTCGCTGTGATTCCTTTCATTTGATTAATAAAATCCGGATGTAGAAGCGTCGTGAAGAAGGTGTTGAAGAATGTTAACAAAAGTCTCGTGTATGTGTGGATATACATACGGGAATCTGGTGCTTCGGATATAGAACATGTACTGATTGGTTATCGATCGATCATCTTCTATTCAGCTGTCATGTGGCTTCTTTGGCCACTCAGGTGTGAACTATCAGCTATATCCGGCACCTGTAGGTGTTGTGCACTAAGGAAGAAAGATAAGAGATAATAGGCATTCACGTTATCGGCCAGCAAACGTCGCGCTTGATGATTTCAAGCGCAGTTCGCTCACTGGTTCTCATCAATACAGCAGCAGCAATCCTTTTCCTTCGTTCCCCGCCAAATTCTTTTCGGGAGAAAATGAATGCAAGGGACTTTTGTCGTAAGTGGTCGGAAAGAAAAGGACAAGTAGACGATTCGGATGAGATGAAGTACAGAGATCTGGAAGTCAAATGTGATTTAAAATGGAAAATAAAGAAAAAAACATTTCGCAAAGCAATGAGTCTCGGCATAAGAGAATATGTTTTGTTTAGTTTTTGTACCTACAACTCTAAAATCTATTTGGAAGATGTGGGTGCAAACTAAACAAAAAAAAGTACTTTTTGTGAATGTCATAAATTACAGAGGCTATTGTGTTACTTGAAATGGTGTTATCTCTGATGGCAATGGCAAAATTTTATATTTTGAAAAAATATTCAAATATTCCTTCAATATAATGAAAGCAGAGACTAAAAAAAGTATATAAAATACAGGAGCTAAAATGTAAAATTTATAAATATATATATATATTATACATTTTTCCTCTCCAGTAACACAAATATGAATTTCATGCACAACGCAGTTTTCAGGTGCTGTTTGAAAACCACTATTTTATTAACACCAGCACTCAATGTACGATATTATATATATTCACACACACATGCATGCACGCGCGTGCACACGCACATACACACACAGAATAAATATAGATTTCTATTTAACATAGAATTTTTTGTCTATATTTCTGAGATGAGGTATTATGTACAGTATTTACATTAGTCGGACTATTGTCCTCATCTTTGTCGCCATATTTGTCACAACGTTTCGGCCGTTGTTGGAATTTCTCTCTCCATATGTGGTCAGCCACATATGGAGAGAGAAGGGAAAATTTCAGAGGGAAAATTAGCAGGAGATAACTGATAACTGACATCCATCAAACATGGCACGTGGAATTAGAACAGTCTACCCCAGTGATCGAAATTAAGGGTTCAGTTCGAAATTCCAACCACCTGAAGAAGGCCGGAGCGTACAACGGCCGAAACATTGTGACAAATATGGCGACAAAGATGAGGACAATAGTCCGACTAATGTAAATACTATAGAATTTTTTGCCCTCAATATTGACAAAAAATGATGGCGAAAAATACATTGGAAATATTGTAAGACTTTCGGAGATTGGAAATTTGCCAATATGTTCGTATATAACGCTTACAGAATTTAAAAAACAAAAATAAAGTAACATAAATAGTCTCAATAAAACTAAACATATAGTATTACCCATCTACTTACCAACTCCATAACGTCTAAAGTCGAAAGAATTTATCATATTTGTCATAACTACTTAACAATACGAGATTTAATCAACACAAAATAACAGTAACATTAAATCTGAAGCAGGAATTTACAGAAAAGACAACAAAAATGTTACGAAAGCTAAGACATCTAGAAATTTAAGTAAAAGATTACATGAACTAAAGAGATTTTACAAAACTCACTGAATTCGTTGTTCATAGAAACGTCTTACCATAACGAATGAATGCAGTTCTGATTAAAAGAGAAAGCAAATTGTATTGAATGTGCACTAATTAAAGCAAATTGTATTGAATGTGCACTAATTTTTAATCCTCCTGTTAAATTTATGTCCAGGATTAATCAACATGTTTCCTTTACTCAGAAAATTACGACTGATATACTCTGTGGGATAATTGAAAACAATGAGAATAATTTTTTTAAAAAGCGCTTGAAAGGGTATGAAATATTGATATATCGGGCATCAGAAATTAAATTTAAAGCTGATCGTCCCTGTATCATTAATATTTCGATGTATTTTCTTTCCTTTCACCTCTGTTTATATATAAGACTGATTCCATCAATAAAACTGCTATTAGTCTGAAAAAATGTCCTTCTCAGAATGTTATATCGGAAGAAAATGAGTAACTACCGACACTGAGGTTCGAGCGTGACACTCTGGACTTATGAATATATGTTTTTCCGCCAGGTGTATAAATAGCGGTGTCAGGCTACTGACTGCAGTGATTATTGAGTGGCTATTAAGTGGAACTATCCATTCGAATTAGTAAGTCGATGATTTGGGGTTTGATTTAAGATTTATCGGACGTTAAGCCGAGCCGCGCTACTAACAAGGTATTCACTAAAATTGTTAATTATTTGTGATTGACTTTTACTTCTTTGTTCTTCTTAAGTATTTATTTGCAGTTGTAATTAAATAGTTTTATTTAACATTGAAATCTTTAGTTATACTTAATTATTAACGGCCACCGTACGTCACAAACAGAACAAAACGCGTCACTAAGAAATTTTCAATTTAGCCACAATATTAATTTAAAAATGGTTTAGATTCTTGAAAATCTGATCATGAAATCAAAAAAATCCAAACTAAATAAGGTCTTTAATTTGAGCAGTGGGGTTTTGAAATATTTTGATATACTTGTATTTCGCTTGTCTGTCGCTTCGATTGTTACGATATCGTAACATACATGCTAATAATGATTTAGCGTTAAAGTAACAAAGGGAGAGAATGTCCTTTTCAGAGCCATGCACGAAAGTATAGGAAAGCGGTATATGTGTGTAATATGCTTTGCTCTGTTACAGCAGAGATTACAAAGCCGAGCCGTATACTAAAGACTCGAGAACTGTAATACATAGAAACGCTTTATGACTGATCATGTGTGCAAGTGGGCGCAGAATGAAGCATTGCCAAATAAGTTTGAAAAACTTTTCCAACGTATTGTGGTCAGTAAAATGAATCATCAGACCAAGTATTGATATCCGTGTCTTGTTAGAAACATTGATCAGTTGACGAACGGAACGTCACAAGAGCATCGCAATGCCAAGAATACAAAGACACAAAAACCGGAAGTCATGTGAATGGGCCGGGATGCGTCTACTTTTTTGGGACACGATTCGATAAAATTGAAAATATAAGAAACACTCGAGGAAGACGGGATGGCACACAACTGAAACACTGTGAAAAATAAAATAAAGAACTAAGACGAGCAAATTATTTATTACTTATTTTGAATTATTTATCCCTTTTAATTTAATCACTTAATTCTACAAAAAGTGAAATCGCATCTTCACCAGATATGGTGAAGAATTGCTTCTAGTCGAGCACAGATACTGCACAAAGAAGAAAATCTCTGTTTTGTAAAACGATAGAAGAGTCAGACACACTGTGAATGCGGTGTACTCCTTTGACTAATACTTGATACTGTAGTCAATACCAATTAAGGTAAGACGGCGAATGAGCTACTGACAAATTTTCCAGCTGGTAGCCGTTGGTGCAAAAACTGAGGGACAAAGCAAATGAAAGCCGACAGTTGAAAGATGTTGTCTCGTGCGTTGCGTCATCACAATGACGCTATTTAAAATTTAAATACCGAGTTCCCTGATTTTGTTGATGGCGAGAACTATTCGAGAAAACGCTAGGTTTCAATATAAAAATAAAATTAATAAAAACAAATAAATAAAAATAAATCATAAAGATAAAACAGTTTATTTTCATTCAATAATATAAACTGCAAATGTACTATTATTTTAAATATTACAAAGGTATAAATATATCAATAATCTTTAAGAGATATTTAAAAAAAAACAATTATAAATAATATCCAATAAGCTGTTAGTAGTTAGAACATTTTATCATATTAATAATTTACTTGAAATTTATTTTTCTTGAAAACATATTCATTTACAAAATGTTTCTTTAGAAATATTCCTATCCATAACGGAAAAATTTGATCATATAAAAACTATCTAATGCATATAACTGAACAATTTGTATCAGACAATGGCGTCTTTAAGAAAGAATACATTTAAAACAATTTGACGTCAAAAATTAACATCTTTTTAGAGAAAATGATGTACCGTCTTTTAAGCAATTTATGGTCAACTTGATCATTCATTATTTACATTATTCGGACTATTGTCCTCATCTTTGTCGCCATGTTTATCACAACGTGCCATGTCTAATGGATGTCAGTTATCTCCTGTTAATTCCCCTCTGCCTTAACCAGGTATTGAACTCACACTCATTCATACTCGCAAAAAATGGGGCATTAAAAGGACAGTTTTTCCCATGAGACTGCTTTTATTTTAACTGCCTTCACTCAGCGGCAATATTTATAGTTGTAAAAAGCAATGATGAGAATTGTAATACAACCTATTGAAAGTGAATTTATACATTTTCTTTGTTCTTGAGAATTGACAACAAAAAATAGTAAACACTTTATTTATTAGAATGGTTGGTAAAACATCAGTTAATTGCCAATTGATTCGAACTTTATAAAATGGTAAATAATAAGGATTCCCTTATAGCTGGTTCATATATTTTAATAATTTAGTAAATGTTTATAAATAAAAATTGTTTTCATATTTATTTCTTTATAAATTGGCACAATGATAAATATTGCACTGCATTAGATTTAATTGTATTAGTTTTTTGAATGTTGTAAATATAAAATTATTCTTGTAAATTAAAAATAAATAGTCTTTAATATTTTTTATTATAAGTTCTTAAGAACAAAAAATGCATAAATTCACTTTCATCATTATTACAATTGTGATTGTCGCTTTATTAAAACAATAAACACTCCTGAGGAATGAAGGTAATTAAAATAGTAACGATGCCATTGGAAAAACCGTCCTTTTCACACAACAGATTTTTTTTTTTTTTTTTTTTTGCGGGCACGAAGGTCAAATTTGCCCTGTAAATAAACTGAATTTAAATATCTAACCTTTACAATCGGGACGAATCTGAGTACAAAGACGAATAGGAAAAAGACAAACATATGCAAACACATACGAACATTCACGCATTTACGCGCGTGCACACACACACACATAGAAAGATGATGTAAGAGAAAGTGGGAAAGAAAGTAAAAGAACTAAATTTTCACTCGATGAAAATTATAACTGATGAATAAGATTTCTTCAATAACTTTAACCCATATCTCCCCAGTTAGACATCATCTTTTTTCGGATAGGAAAACTATAATTTTGGAAAGTGACACTTTTTCTGAAATATGTTGGAAAATACGAACTGGTAACACTCTATAGGAAAAAATTGATGACAGGCTATTGGGTAGAAATAACTATGTTTGGATATTCCATAATAGTTCATTGCATTTTTATCAGTTTAAAGGGAGCAGTAATTTGTATGAAGCTGTTATTCTTTATACATTTCCATCAACTGGTGAAGTTGGAAAAAGGTTGAACGCTGAGAAAAAAAGTCGAATTTTTCATTAATGAACATTAATATATTGTTGGATGTTTACCCATATATACATACATGCATAATGGCAGCGACGATCTTATATTCTCTGTAACGCTATTGCAATAATTATTACATTAATATTTTGGTGATCTTACAAATGATATTTTATTCCACCAACCGAGGCATATTCTTTTTTTTACACATCATATCATATCATATCATATCTATCTATCTATCTATCTATCTATCTATCTATCTATCTATCTATCTATCTAATTCCCGAACGTTGCAAAAAATAATAGCCGCAGTTTCTTGATTCAACAATCTGTGTACTCGAGTCACAGAAAATGTACACATGTTTTGGCTAACATCTCAGTGAACCCGGAATTTTATCAAATGTAAATAAAGGCAGATAGGTCAACCCTAAAATTATAAGTAAGATGACAATCTGCCTACTGTGAAAGTCTTACATTGGTTTAAACTGATGCTGGAGCAAAATTCATTTGTATTACTAGTGTGTTAAATCAATGTTACACCAGACACTGTTATACACTTTGGAAAAAATGAGCATAAATTTTACTCACTTTTAATTAAATAAATCTTTTAGATTGAAGAACATGTCCCTTTTACATAGACACAGTGTGAAGAAAGATTGACTAAACCTATTTTGGTACAATATCAAAATTTTCAGAGGGTATCAAATTCAAGATTTGACAGTAATGGTTAATAAGTTTATCTCGCTAATCATTACCTCATTCAGAGGCGTTTATAGCGTAACAAGCGATGCCGAAAATAGGCATGAAAATGCTATAAGCGACTCGAACCATTGTAAAATTTCCTTGCAGATTTGAGTTATGGAAACTAATTATGGGGCTTAAATGTACAAAACGTGTTATTTGACGTCTTTCTTATAAACTTTAGTCTAGTTATTTAAAATTTAATGATATGAAATGTGTTTTCAAAAATGAATGAACAAGATCAACAATTACAACTGAAAAAGACTAGATATTGTCAAAATCAATAACGAAAATAAGATAACAATAATTAAATTGTAATAATCATTTAATTAAATACTCAGAACTACATTCAAAGATTAATATATAAAAATACGAATATATATATATATTCGTGTTTTTATTTATATATATATATATATATATATATATATACTTATTTAAAAATATGGTTCCATCGCTACACAGGAATTAGCATGTTTCAAAGCAGAAGCTAAAAATTTCAAATTCAATTATATAATTAAATTAAAGTCCCGATTTCTGTTTCATTTTCATGCGAATTTTGGAATAACTTATTTTGAAATGTACTGAGCTTTGTATCATTTTCACTGACAATTAATTGTATCTATCTATCTATATATATATATATATATATATATATATATATATATATATATATATATTTAAATTTTATTCTATTTTGCGACTTGCAGTTTCATAAGTTCTCGTGATTTTTTGGGCCGTGGCTCAATACTCGGTGGAAAGAGGCAGAATATTTTCCAGAATAAATACCTGTTCAGTATCTTATTCTAGATATTGAGAAATATGAGGAACGGGTAGTGGAAAAGAGATTATTTTCCCCAAGTGTTTGGTATTATGATATAGGATATATAACACAATTATATGATAACTATATTATCATATAGGATATATAACTCAAGTAGCCCGGATGTATGTAATGAAGAAAAGGGGCAATGGAATAAAACTTACAAACCGTTCTTAATCAAAAATTTATTCTTGCGTCTTTTATTTAATATTTTCAAATCATCTTTGCCCTACATGTCTGCCAGTTTTTCTGGGATGCACAAATTGCATAAACCTGACATTTTACCGTAGGATTTGCGCTCTTCTTTAATTTTCCCATATTACGTAGATAAAATCGTGGCATTACATACTTTTCATTGGCCATATTCAATCTAAGATTGTAGCATCACTTTTCCCATTCTTCCTCTGCAGACCTTCAAACTTTTTCTCTCAGTCATCCAAGAGAAGTAATTTTTGTAATTTTTAAAAAAGAAAAATATTTTTTAATTATGTTTTAATTTAGTATTAATATAAAACTTTGCTGCTCCAAACATTTAAAAACCTTGTAGCTATACTCATAGTTGACTTGATTTATTTTTTGCCGCAATTCTCTTATATAAAGGGCTTCCAGAATTTTAAGTTTTTGCTTGTTATTATTTTGGTGAAGTACTAATGTATTTTTGACTAATATCTGTCTAAACTGTGAATGTGGACATGAGTGTTCCTTTAAATGTTCTGAGATTGAACTATGGTCATTCAAGTGAAACATAAGCCTTCTCGTCAACGTTGTCGTTCTAAAAACAACATATGCATTAACATTTTTATCAACGATGCAATCTTCCAAAGGACGTGTAAAGTGATTCATTTTTTGTTAAGTTCGAGAATTTACCTTCCTTGCGTAACTAAGACAAAATCTTTGAATTTCAAACGCTGTAAACGAACAGTGAAAAATATTTTGAATTTACGGGGGCTACTGTATACACATCTATAGATATTTTGACCATCAGAAGATGGTCTCAGATGAGATTGAAAGTACTCGGCAAAATAAAAATTATATGAAAGAAAATTTTGGTATTTTTCTTTGATCAATTTTCTACAGCCACCAAAAAGAAATTAATTCAGGGAATTGATAATAAAATAATCGTAATAGGAAAGTAATATGACACAGCCTTATAAAAGTGACGTAAAATCCGGTGTCGTAAAAAAGTTTCTGAAACTGATAAATAAGCACTATAATAACGACAAACTGTTAAATAAATTGTTAAAAAACAACGTAATATGGTACCTAGACATTATGGTGCCTAAATATACACATACACGCACACAAAATATAATATATATATATATATATATATATATATATATATATATATATATAGAGAGAGAGAGAGAGAGATAGATAGATAGATAGATAGATATTGTTAGGTTAGCTTTTAAGATATAGGAAGATTATGTATTAACAAATACGAAGATGTGTCGACATCTTCCTATATGTTAATACGTACTGCAACATTCTTAATCCAAAAGTCTTCTAGTTATGAAAACAGAAAAATATTTAAATAACAAATAAAGTATACCTACACATGCATACATATATTATAAATACATCCATTTAGCTCTAATTAACAAGTTAATTTATATAAGCACGTTTCACGAGATCGGTACGTCAATTACTGCACAACCTTGCAGTCATCAGTATTCTTCTACCTAGCAGCGGAGTTTTACAGTTTAATCTTGACGAGCATTACTAGTAATTTCGATTCATATATATATATATATATATATATATATATATATATATATATATATATAGTTGAGGGTCAGTTCCGAGGAACCGACAGCCAGACACCAGCACATATTATTTGATTATAGTGGTGAAGGCTTTGTACAGAACCAACCACACATTTTGGTGCACTACGTGACACAAGCTCCCCAAACAAACTTCCGCGGGTTTTGAATTCAGAGTTGTCAGTCTGTCGTGCTAATTACCCATACCTAGAGGGAGATTCATACCTTTCACGTAAGTGAATGTAATCAATTCGACTAGAATTTGAACTCGGCTCTCCGAGCCCTCAGTCCGAGCCGCTACCCACTAATCCACCGTACCCCCGGGTGTAACAAAAACATTGTCCATTTCTTTGATTAATATTTGAACCATTGATCTTAGAAATGATTAAAGATATCTTACTGGAATTCTCCGTGGTTTTTATAACACTATTGGACTCTACTTTAAGCAATAAGAATGGTTAACAGAAGAATCGTGATAAACGAAAATGACATGTTCATCATTAATTAATCATAGCTAACGATCGGAAGCTCATGAAGGATTGAAAGATATATATATATATATATATATATATATATATATATATATATATATATATATATATATATATATTATTCTGGGAGAATTTTACAACTTATTCAAGATGGTCTTTGTCCTCTCTAACCTTCTAACTTTCTGTCTTGGGGTAACAAGGTGTTTCACACGTTTCACGTACGATTTCATTTTCAACTCTTTTTTCACTGTTCTTTGGATTGTCTTAGCTGAAACTCTTAGCTGAAACTTTTCTCTTAGTGTTTCTTGAATGCATTTTTGAAGCTGGAAGGCAGAGTATGAATGTTGGTACCATTAATGAATGCCTGAATGATCTTTTTCTTCTCAATATTGATCATTTGGGAGACAGTGGGGTTGACACAAAACGTTTTTAACCTGTTCCCTTTCGAGCTGAATAACTCAAAGGTTTTTTAAGTGATTCTTACGACATATGGTGTCAAAATGGCGAAGCGTCTTATCTGAAAACCCGGGAAAAAGAAACTCAACTAGTTTAGTGGTTTTTAGATATTAAATATTTTTTTGGATGGACAATTTTACTGTTACAAATTGTAAATTTAATTATAAACAAAATATTAAGAATGTCTGTGCTTATACATTTAAGTAAATTTCTTAGAATGTTATTCCTAGCATCGCTTGATAATAGAACGAAACTCTGGATTTTAAGTTTAATTTTTATAATCAAATTTACAATTTTGAAACAGAAATTTCTGTGTCGAGATGGTATCCTATTTTTAAAAGAAAATAATTTTAATATATATATTAAAATATTTTTAATATATATATTATATTTTTTTATATATATATATATATATATATATATATATATATATATATATATAATAGATTTTATTTTTAATCCGACATATTTTTATTACAACAAACGTTATTTTAGTGGAGCAACAAGGCTGATTATCATCATATAACAGATGCGCGATGTAATAAGATTTTTGCCTGACAAAACAACACTATTCTGGGGGTACGTATCGGACTTCATATCTGATTTATAGGTGCAATCAATGGGAAGATTGTGTGAAATCATTAGTTGAAAGCGACCAAGACATATGCTAAAAGACAAGGTGAATCACTCCTGGCTATCATAACATCTAAGTGGCTCCAACGATATCGTTTTACCACATCCATCGTTGTTGTAATTTGGTTCCTTTAGATGATCTTCTGATTTTGTCTATCAAATGACGTTTATTTTCGGAATCGATTTCGCACACTAATGTTGAGAAGGTCCAAAGTTTGTTCTTGTCACTTGACACCATATTCTTCGAGTACGATAATTATGACCACGTACACTGATTGAACACCTGAGCTTCAAGATCAATAGCAACTACGTGGAAAACTTAGCCTAGTAGTGATGTTAGCCTATGCAGAATGTTTTGCTCGTAGAGTAATAAACATATTGGGCAAATAGATGTTTGTATCTTACTTTTCGGACATTCCTTGTATGCATTAAAATATTTACTAAGTTCCGTCTAGTTTGGTGCAGAATCGCAATAATGAAGAACTCACCAAGGATCACACACGCACGCGTGCAGACACACACACACGCACACAGGTGAGTGTTTGTGCATGTGTGTGAAAGGCATATGTTAAGGGCAACACTTTCAGTTGAATCAACAGTTGGCATTTGGATGCAAATAGAAACAAGTTTCAGACAGCGATATTCTCGGCAGGTATGTCGCCTCCCAAAGTAAAGAAGCAAGTAAATATATACAAGTAAAGAAAAAAAATGTTTACAGATTTGTGCAATAAAAAGTTATAAATAAATAAGAAAAATCTTAATCCGAACGTTTGTGTGCAAAAGAGCATTTTCACTCTAAAATTATCAACGATTACACATCCTCCAAAATTAAATACCCAAGTCATGATAAACGAGAGAAGATCAAAATGATAATAATAATAATAATATTAATAATATCTCGAAACCAAAACGGAAGTTAACAAAAAAAAAAACAAACTCGGAAGCGCAGCTATCAAAGAAAAGCATTTTATCTAAATTGACGGAAAAATGTTTGACTTGCTATTCAAAAACTATTAAAAGCCTTAAAAAGAAATAATCGAAGGAAGAAAATGAAGAATATAGAAAAATAGAGAAATAAGGGAGAAAATATCAAGTAAACAAAAACAAACTGTAACGCAAAAAAGAGAAAGAAACACAAAGAAAAAAAATTAGCAAAATATTGACAATGAGGAAAATAACATTAATTCGTTTCTATTTCGTGGCTTTGTGGGAGGCAGCGACATCGTTGGCTTGGGTTTGGGTAGAAATACTACATGCAAACCGGATAAAATGACATCAAGACTTTAAAACTAAATGATCAAAGATATGAAACTCATACAGACAGGTTTGCACGCATGCTCATTCAGGAGCAAAATAAAAATATGTAAAAAAATAAAACAATCAATAAAATGTAAACAAATATTTAAAAATACACCAAAAGGCAGATCTCAACGCTCAGTAATTCAGTCAGATTGGAATAAAAGGTTTTCGTAACAAAGTCGGAGAGTGCAAATTGTCTTCTAAAATCTTGTCAAACAAATCTCTCTGAAATTACAACAAAGGAAAAAAGAGATTTCTCTGATATGCAAGTTAATATTTTCTTCGTAAAAATGTATAAGCCGATGGAGAATGTTTCATAATAGGGAAATACAAATAAAAATTGATAATCTTTAAGTATTGTTCCATGGAAGAATTTGAAATACCAAAAACGACCTTAAAATTGGGAATAATTTGAAGTTAAATTCATTTTAGACAATAAAAAGTTTTGAATTATAGATTCGATTTGAAATTATATATATATATACATATATATATATTGTTGAACTGTTCACCTTACCTTTCAAAATTTGACCAAATAACAGAATTTAGGAACAATCCCTTGTTAGACGAAGGACTTTTCAGCTCTCTATCGTGCATACATAGGCAGTGCGTTTGCCACAAAGTGATAGTTAATATGCTATATTAGCAATGATTTTAATTTCCTCTTGTTTCCATGTTTGTATGATTCTGTGGCTCGGTAGAAATAAAAAAAGCTAAGATGATGTTTCGGACACTTTACAGACATTTCAGAAATAAATAACCACGATAATTAATACAGCAAAACTAATTTAGATCAGACTCAACAAAATAATCCACATTGCCAATGCAACAATTTCAGGTGCGTGATGCAAACTGTCTGAGTAGGAACAGGAATTCACTTAGAATTGTGCAAATTCTAGATTCGACTAATGAAAACAAATGGTATAAATAGAAATTAGTAAAAGCAAGAATCTGTGTAAGCGACAAGAATTAATTTTTGGTAAAATGTTGGACAGAACTGTGCTAAATAAAGGAAAGACAGAGGAAAAAAACAAATGAGATTGACAAGGTAGTTAAATACTGTTATAAGAGTTGCTAATGAACGATAATAATTAGGACAAGAACAACACATAAAATTCGCCATCGACGCGTAGAAGTAGTCAACTGCTAGAAGTGAGAAGTGAATTCCACAATGAATCTCCAACGGCAGGATATCTGCCAACCGCCCCACGCGGTTAGATGTGGCACAAGGGTGAATTTAATATGAGGTATACGGGCCCGTAGGCTCGGCCAAAAATTCCCCGTTGACTCCGTATAAAACGGGGTTGGGTAGCTGTTTCCCGAGACGAGATTTTGTCCTCCGACACAGCCTCATCTGGAGACCCCCTTTGCGAGGAGGCAGAGAGTTTAACCAGCACAACTGGAGACGAATCTCTAAATGAAGACCAACATACAGTATTTACTATTGCATTTATGTGAATGGAGACATACCTGTAGGTATGTTACAACAAATACCAAGAAAAAATGTGAAAAATTGTAGTACATGCAAATAATAACAATGTTAATCTGAAGACTATTATAGATTTAGAGTGTAGGAAAACTGAAGAAGAATAAAATTGAATAGAAACGAATTATTACATTTTACTATGACAGCATATAGTAAACATTCGTAGTTGTTTCGATTCCAGTGAAGAGCATTTCTGATTTAATTAATACTACTATTATTAATAATAGCAATTAACAAAACTAGTAAAATTCACAAGTAATTGTATGAAGAACTGGAGAATAAAACAGCGAAAGAGAGATCCTGACAAAGATGATTATCAAAAGAAAGATCTTTCAGGAAGATGTCATGTTTCCGTTCGTCAGTATCATAACCAGAGTATCTCTGAATCTAATCTCGAGAAAATTATTAAGGAGAATGGCAATTCACGATCCTGGCAGAAAAGTAGATAATCTGAAGTTATTCGTAAAGAACAAAAAAGAATCGGAAAAGACTGATTAAAGGAGAAATGATAGCAATGAGAAGAATGGAATGTGCTATACAGAAACGAGAAGTATTAGCAAATACGAAAGACAAGTGACGGAATTGAGTTACCATGTAACAAAACACTTAAGGCATTAACTACAAAGAACAACTGCAGATACTTTGAAGTACTTGAATGCGATTCTATAAAGCAGGAAGAAATGAAAGAACAAAGATAAATGGAGAATAAGAAAAATATGAAACAAAACGGTAGGAATTTAAGGAAGTGTATAAATACATTGTCAGTAGAGAGATGTATAGAACACTTTCTATACTGGACAAAATGGGCGTTAATGACAATGCACAAGGTTGTACACTCCAGAGATGCAATTGACAGAAAAGGTGGATCAATCAGAATCGCGAACATGACAAAAATAAGATTTGCAAAATAAGTCCAATTGTGTAGTGAAAAGATGAAAACGGCATGAATCAGTGAAGCCAAAAATAAAAAAGACCATAAAAGCAAGAACAATAAGCAACGCAGTAGAAGAACATAAAAAGAAAATTTAAGAGGCAGATAAAAAAAAAAAAACATCGCAGAAGAATATTCATGAACATGGTTATGAAAAGGATACCTGAAAAGTGAAACGGAATCACTTATTATAGCAACCCAGAACAAATACACGAGAAACAATTTTATCAAAGTGAAAATACATAAACGGCAGATGTAATTTCTGTATTATAAAATACATCATAATTCAATAAAGCAAACTTGCTGAAATGATAAAATACTGACGATCATATATTGCAAATTGAATAAAAGACTAACGGACATGTAAAAAGATGACAACAGCATCTTTAAAAAAAGTCTTAAAAAATAAAGTCTTACAGCCATATCACGTTGAAAACAGGTACTTGTAAAATCACCGAAGATAAGCAACGTCGAATCTGGTCAATACTTAGATGGATGACTGCTTGGGAATACCAGGTGCTGCAAACTTGGATGTGATGCGGGTGGAAATCAGAGAGACGAGTTCCAATTCCAGTCATGTTCATTATATTCACTTACGCATAAATACCCTTGGAAAAGATATGAATACACGACTTCTTTCTCCGGCTAAGAGTTAATTATTAGGACTTGCATCCGTAAAATCATTATTATCTCCATACAATTCTTACAATCTAAATGTATTTTCTGGCTTTAAATAATCTACAAAAGGTAGATAAGCCGTAAAAAAGAAATCAATGAAAACCTAAAAAATAAAACCATTCTGGCATCAAAAGTGACCATCTTATCCAAACAAAGAGATTGGACTGAAATCTTCAAGGGAGAGATAATGTGATAGATGTGATCAGCAAACCCCAGCGTGAAGACGGAAAGAACGCGGGGGGTTATATGGAAAATATTCTTGGGCAAGAGATGTTCGAGAATTGAGAAAACTCTGTGGTTGAGTTCATTTAATTGGCGCATTTCGCTCCTCGGTTTTAGAGTGGACAATTTAAAAATTCGAGAAAGAACCAAATCATGGCGATAATGCTGCCCACGAAGTTAGTTTTGGTCCAGCTAAAGTTCGCCGAACAAATCTAAACTAAGTTTTTCATCACTATTTTAGTTATTTTTTTAATCCTTTTGTATTTATTTTCAGTTTGTTCTTTGTGTATTTGCAAACTTTAAGTTTTACTGCATTTTCTTTTTTGTGTTACCCCCCTCCCAATTTTTATTCACTTTTATTCTTTCGTTTGACTTAGTTTTGGCAAGCCAAGTTTGTTAATTCCTTTCTGTTTGGTTTATTCACCCCGGTATCTAGTCCGTTTTTCTTTCTTTAAATTCTTTAGTGTAAATATTTTGTTTTAGCTATTATTTTTGTGAAATTTATTTTAAAAAATGAACTGTAAAAGGTAAAAAGAAACTGTATTTCCGTCGTAATAGTGCCAAGCACTATTATGGAGGAGTTAACACAATCTGCGGTGATGGCGAAAAATGACGATCTGGTCAGAAACCAGGCCCAAAAAAGATGCTGTATATTATGCAGAGTTACAAAAGAAACATGAGGAGTATACCGACGGTAACGAGCTCCTTACCATACAAGTAGCCTTTGACGCTGTTAATACAAGGACAATTTCCCTGCTGACGACCGACGTCGGAATCTAATTGGCGTCAGCAGGGAAATTATGGGGGTGGCTCTAAAGAGCTTAAGGATTGAACCAAAGATTTTAGCAAGACATTCAAGGGCGATGTGGGACTTACTTTTGGCATCCGAACAAGAAGCTAAGAAGTTGTCCGGAAGTGTATTGACTTCAAAAACACTTCGCTTGCAAACAGAATACATGGACACCCGAAGAAAGAAAGTAACGGTTCATGGGGTGCCCGTTGACATTACGGAAGACAGGCTGGGGGCCTTTTTTGCCCAATACGGCAAGGTGGAGGAAGTTACAAGTGTGACAAGCATGGCAGGAATCGCGACTGGCGACATGATATTGGAAATAACGTTACCCGTAAATGTTTCGGAGACATCCCCAACATGATGTGTAGGGATAGAAAGATGTTGGTTGTGGTGGAAGGCCGAAGACCCTACACGTTGATCGTGGGGGGTCTCGGGTCACATGGCGAAAGCGCGCCCCGGAAAGAAAGTAACACCACAACCAAAAACAACAGCAGTAACAACAGCGACAACAACAGCTACAGCGACAGTAGAGGCAGAGACTAGCGAGGCCTCTGGTGAAGGCTGGAAGAAGGTGGTGGCTAAGGGACGGAAGTAGAAAGCAGGACCCCCCCGTTCTCCCAAAGGAGGTCTCACTGACGCAGCAGCAACCACCCAAGGAACAGCTGGGGGAGCAACCGAAGGAGCGGCTTCAGCAGAAGCAACAACAACAACAGAAGCCAAAACAAAAGCTTCACCGGCAAAAGGATCAGGACGCTGCTCCTCTGTCCAGGAGTCTTCCCACTTGACTCTCTCGTGTTTTGCTCCTTCCTACCACTCCCACATCTCCACATACGCCCACTCCCACACCTTCTGACTCATCACCTCCCCAACCGTCCAATTCCACACCCACCATCCCGTCCACTTCCACCCCACTACACCCAAACAGAGAGAAAAAAAGAGAAAAAGAAAAAGTGTTCCTCAAACCAGAGGAAGTATGTAAGGTGGACAGTGGGGAACTGGAGAAGAACCTCTCCACACGTAAGAGATACCTCTTTGGTGGCCTATTCAAACTTGCCTCCATCGATGGAAAATCGGTGGAGGACCCTAACAATTTCCCTGGGGCCCCCGGGGTTATTGCCTTAATTAGGGAGACCGGAAAATACTTAAAGGCATTGGTCCCATGTGTTTGAGACAAAAGACGCTTTCCCAGAGATAAGAATAGCCGAGTTAGGCACCCCTGATTTGAAGAAGTTGCACAGATTTTGTGCAGGGAGGGTCTCAGTACTTCTCCACCCATCGTTATATAGGGCGTTAAAACTAACGTACCCCACGAACGTTGGCGGGATTGTCCTGTGTGGTCTCAGGACGACAGAGTTGGGGACAGGGACAATCCGTTGGGGTGCTGACTGCCGCAGATTTCCATCCAGTCTGTGATTAGAAGATCCGCACTTAAGAAATGTTTCTCAAGTTAGCTAGTTTCAATGTGAGGGTCTTGAGGGATCGGGGTAAGGCTGCGCACCTACTTCGTCATCTCCTGTCCCTCGGTGTAGATGTATCTGCGATTCAGGAGACGCACTTTGTTTGCAAAGTTGATGCGCGTGTGCTGTCTAGCGACTTTGTTGTCTATTCAGCATGCGGGGACCAACGGACCAAAGGTGTTTACTTGCTGGTTAAACGTACCGTGGGTGCGAGGGTGGACCTTGTCCACGTCGATGCCGGTTGATCGTGGCTGATATTGCCGTGAACAATAGTTCGTTTCGGGTCGTTGCGGTTTATGCGCGCAACGACCGGGCGGAGCGTCGCTCGTTTTATCGTCAGTTAGGGTCGTTCCTTGTGGATTCGTCGTGCTTAGTCTTAGTGGGGGAATGGAATGCCATGGTGGACCCCGATATAGACAGGGGGCGGAGATCTAGTAGGAGGTCATTGGGGCATCGGAGCCTGGTTGATCTGATTAGCGAGTTCGGTCTCGTCGATAAATACCGGGTAGATCATCTTAGGGTAGACGTGGGCACTTAAGTGGCCGTTTACCTGGGTAGCTAGCTACCTGGATAGAATGTTAGTGAGAAGGGCCGATATAGACTTATTAGATTGTTCCACGTTCCACTGGTTAGGCTATTGGGACCATAGACTCGTCTGTGCCTGGATAGCGTTAGGTTCTAGGCCTAGAATGGTTGGACAATAGAAGTTCAATCTGTCCTTACTGGTCAGACAAGCCTTCCAGCAACAGCTAATTAAACTAGTGGAGCGGGAGTTAGTCGGAGCAGTTATTGGGAATAGGTGGTGGGAGAGGCTTAAGGATATGATTAGGTCCTTTACCACCGAATATAGCCATAACCCCGCACTAGATAAAGCTAATAAAGTGAAGACACTTAAAGATAGTCTGTCCTGGGCGGAGGCTGATGGATCCCCCAGAGATAGGTTTAGATAGACAAGCTCTTGAGCGATCGACTAGCGAGCGCTACAAAGGTCAGGTAGTTAGGCATAGGTTAAACAAGATGTCTAACGAAGCTGTGAACATGGGCGCAGGGTTGCGCAAAGATGAGATCTGTCGTTACATTCGTGAAGTCAAAATCCCAGAGGGGCGCACTTTAAGATCGACTGACGGCATGTGTGAAGCGTTTCGGCGGCATTTCGAGAGCCGATTTACCAAGGAGCCTGGTCTCAGTGGCGATGAGTTTCGCAGCTATTTGGCTGACTTTCCTCGGCTAGCTGCGAGTGAGAGATCACGGAAGGCGAAGTCTGCTTGGCATTGAAAAGGGTCGGCAGTGGCAAGTCTTCAGGACTTGATGGTTTAGCCTATGAATTGTACTTGAGGTTGTCGCACATCTTTGTGATTTTGACTGCCGTATTCAACAATTGGTTTCGGCAGGGGATCAACAGGGATCAGCAGGTGTGGCCACGTTGTTGAAAAAGGGCAAAAATGGTGGACGATTACAGGTTAAAGATTTTGACCAAGATCCTGTCGGGGCGTTTGCAGTCAGTTGCCGAGAGTCTGTTGGGACCCAATCAAACATGTTCTGTGAGGGGCCGGACAATTCAGAGCAAGCTGCATCTGACTCGCACGATCCTAGAGGGAGTAAAAGATGACGACGAGGCCGCGTTGATCAATTTGGATCAGTCCAAGACATTTGATAGGGTCGATCATGTACCTGGCTGCTGTCCTGCAGGCAGCCGGATTCCAACTCGACTTCTGTAACTGGATTAGCCTCCTGTATCGCTCCCCCAGTGCTGTGGTACAGATGAACGGGAAGCGGTCGCGCGCCTTTGCGCTGTCTCGGTCGGTTCGTCTGGGTTGCCCACTGTCGCCCCTACTTTACGCTTTGGCATTGGAGTTTCTCCTTCGTCGGCTAAGGGACGGGACGAGCAGTCCGGATCAGCTGTCTCTGGTGGAGCTCGAGCCAAGGTTTCCGCGTACGCCGATGACGTATCCATTTTCGTGTCGTGTCGCAGCGACATTGAGGTAGTAGAGAAGGCGCTTGAACGGTACGAAAAAGTCACGGGGCCAAGATTAACCGCAACAAGTCTTCCGGCTTGCGGTTAGGTTCCTGGAAAGGGGTCGATCTTTCGGGGACCCTTTTTGGCTGGACGGACGGTCCTGTCCGCATTCTTGGGGTATGGTTTGAACACGACCTCTAGCTGGGGAAAAATTGGTCAGAAGTACAGGCAAAAGTCGGCGCGTCGGTCGCGACTTGGCTTCAAAGAACGGTAGAGCTGAGGTTTGTGCCACTTACATCTTTCCGCTTATCCTTTACTGCTTGGTTGTATTTCCTCTTTGCAAGGACCATCGGAAGGCGATCGAGCGCTTGTTGTTCACCCTCTTGTGTGGTGGGCGCAAGGTGAAGGTCCGCAAAGAATGCTGTGTCCAGCGTCCGTGTCATAAGGGTCTGGGAATACCACACTTAGTGAGTCATCGACACGCCTCGAGGTTGGCTTTCCTACGCCGCATTTTGACTGAGGATTCGATTTTGGAGGGGAGTGTTAGGGACGCCTTCCCTAGCCTTCCCATCACTCCTCCCATTTCCTGGGCTAAGCGCCGTCGTAGGCCCAGGAAACTGTCGACTTTTCTCTGTGAGTGTCGCGCGGCCTTGAGGGCCTTTCGTCGGTTCAGTGACCTTTCACAGCCCTCGAAAGGTCTTGTATCGTGAATTAGTGGAAGTGGTCGCGAAGGATCCTCTCTGTGGGCGTCTTGGCCTGTCGTTGGCCAAGTTGCGCTCTTTCTGGTCCTGCGCGCCAGCGGCGAGTTACCTCAGTAACCCTGAGTTTTCGCTTACCTGGCGATTGATTCGTAACGTGCTATCTCTCAATGACAAGTTCTTCAGATGGGGCTGGGCGGATTTGCCCGACTGTCATCGGTGAGAAACCGTTTCTTCTAAACCAAGTGACCTTGGCTTAGAAAAAACGGTTTCACACTCCTTCTACCAATGTCCTCAGGTGCGCCCTTTCTGGGATTATGTCGGCGAGTTGACGACTCGTATCGCTCCCGTTGTTCTCGTGCTCATCGATCTCGCATACGTGTGCGATAATGTGTCGCACATCGTTTTCTGGGAAGAAACGAATGGTGTTTCTGACACTGCTAGCCGTGGCGCGAATGGTGATTTGAATGTCGCGGATGGAGGGAATCTTGCGATATGAACGCTATTCTCATCAGGCTCTGGTCAGATTCTTTCAGCATCAGCTGAAAGTGAACATCAGAACTGATAGAAAGCGTTTGATGTCGACAGATTTCAGCGAAAGATGGGTGAATGTAGCGAGTTTGGTTTGTGTGAAAGGAGCTAACATTGAGTTCCTTTTTTTAAGTCCACTTGGTCACAACAGGGCGGTTTCCTGTGACCCCCCGCCCTGGTTAAGCTAGACACTCTTGGTTTTCCTAGTTAATGTGAATAAATGTTGCTCCTGGCCTATTCCTGGCACTCTCTTTTGTTAGGATTCCATGTCGAGATGCCCAACCTCCCCTCCCCAGTCTGTTTTCTGGTCCCCGTTTTCATCTCGGATGAATCAGACTTTGATTTTTCTTCCCATTCCGTCATTTATTTTTACCCTCCCCTCATTCTATTAGTGAATGTGCTACTTGATTCTGTCTAGAGGCAGAATACAGCGGCCACTCTGATTGTTATTACTAACATGATTAACGTGATTAATTAGGAATTGGATAGCGAAGACCAGCCTCTCCCCATTTCCCCTTTCGGCCATGTGCCACAATTATTGTATATTGTATACAGTAATAAATAATCAAGTTTTGCCTTTCCTGCAAATGCGCCAATGTTATGGTAAGTCTTTTTTTATATTTAATTAAAGAAAATAAAATTCCATGCGGCATTAATTGCCGTATTATGTTCTGCTTAATCTCCATCCATGCATTCACTTACTAACCCTCTGAGCCGGTTTTAATGTAAAATAAAAAGAATAAAAACAAAAACAAACCTGACAATAATTTGAACAAGTTCGTGAATGTTATACCGCAGGCCTTTATTGTTAGGGAAAGTCAAAACCAGCAGAGGGAGATGTTCCGTCGTGGGGAGATCATATTACACTCGATTGACATTAAATCCGTTGGCATCGTGGGTTCTAAAGCAATTTGATACCAAATTTCTTGGTAAATAAGAAGGTAACATATAACAACCCCCCACCAAAAAACAAAAAACAAAACTAAAAGAAACCAAATAAACAAAAAACAAAAACAAAACAAAAAAAAACTAAATTACTTCAAATCAATTGGCCCACCTATTTAAAACTTTTTGGGCCCTTCATCTGCGAATGCCTAACTACGGTGTTTAAGCACACCGTTGGCTTCAATTCTAATCTAGCCAGAAAATGCAAATTAACTTGCTTAACAAAAGGGGGGAAAAAGACATAAGAGCTTTCCTTTAAGACTTTCTTTTCTGCTGCTCCCATGATTCTAATTTTCGCCAATGACTTGCTTAATAAGTGTCCCACAAAACCTCTGCACCCCATTTCCGTTGGATCGAAGTAGCTTTTCTATCTATTTACTGGCACCTTTCGACCAGCTCCTGTTATTTCTCGCACTTTTTTTCATTAGCAAGTGTGATATTCTCCTCCCATACAACCGATAATTCCCAAATTATTAACTTTTTTGTGCTATTCGAATAAATTAATAGATCTGAGCGAAGCCTTGTCTGCACTATATGACTATATGACGTGATCAGTTGCCAATCAGGTGCTTTTGAAAGCATATTTAGGGTATTCTTTTCTGTTTCCGTTTTCTTTCCCCCGGCTTTAGTATAATGTATTAACGGCTCTCTATACACTACTTTATATTTGCACGAGCTGATCGCTGTCGCGACTGCATTAGCGATGGCGCTGAGAACATGATCATGGCGCCAACGATATCGACCATACTCGAAAGTCTTGGGGCAGCTGCTTAATATGTGTTGAAACGACACTCTTCTTCCACATTGAGCACACTTGGGCGTTTCGTTCAGTCCCCGTGAATTTAGATTCGCTGAACTTGGGAGAAACGTCGTGTACTGTGGAGTCAGCGCACCAACAATCTGACTAATTTATCCTACGCTGTTCAATTCCATCCCATTTTGTCCATGCTCCTTGTTGGCCAAGCCCAACCATTCTACAGTAACAGTTTTCCTCGGCCCCTGCTCGGATTTCATTTTGTAATAACTGACGTCTTTCTTTACAGTGGGTTTTATCGTATCGTTTACTGAGAAAATAACCCAATCCTGTTTTCCCTTTTGTCTTGATTCCTATTAAAGCTTTTTGTCTTAGCCTCTCTTCTACCACAGCTAATTCCTTACTGTCGCTCCATTTTCTCCCTGTCTGGGTTTCTGAATTGGAGGACCTCCCTAGTTCGGCTTACTAGGAACTCCTCCTAAGTAGTAGCTTTAGCGTATTTGTGTTACCATACAACGCAGCACTGCTTAAACTTTTAGGTAACCCAAGCCATCTTAAGCGTAATTTTATTTTCCTCTCCAAAGTTTCCATCGTAGTGGGCGGGACTTCATATAGCTGAAGGGGTCATAGTACTCTGGGTAATAATGTGTTGAAATACTCACGCTTTAAATCGACCTGGCAGGCCTGATTTATCAATTTTAATAAAGCTGTCTCTAGCTCGTCAATAATCTGGCGGATAGGGGCGGTATCTTTCAGACTACTATCGAATGTCTTGCCTGAGTTCTTGATTGGTTTCTCTGAGAACGTTGGGATATTTGTTCCCGCAACAATAAATCTATATTTGTCGGTGACCTGGCATTTTTTAATCACTGGAGACCTTGATTTAGCTGGTTTGGTTTGAATTTCATCCTAACCCAGTTAATGTTCCTTTCAAGTTCTGTCAAGAGCCACCTGCCACCTGTTACAGAGTTCGTCTCTGCAGCCTTGACAATCATATTTTCATAGCTAAGGCGAAGAGTGCTGTCGATATTGTACAGCCGGTTATGATACTTCTTTCAAGTCTGTACCACGCAGACGTAGTGCTTCTTGATATTACTCTCACCTGAATGTTGTTGTAATACCCCATGATTAAGTTGCCAATGTTACTAGATGGTGCCGTTCTAAAGCTTTACCCACGAACTTGCGTGGAATCGTCCCGTAGGCGTTTGTAAGGTCCAACTATTAGACCGTCAAGTCACCCTTGTTCTTTCTGGCTTCTCTCAAGTTGCGTCAGTAGTCCTGTCTGTTCCCGGAAGCCAGGCATTCCAGTAATGCTTCCCTTCTGGACTGTCGAGTCATTATTGACACAGTAGAAAGATAGATGTTTGGCCAATATTCCGAAGAAGATCTTGCACTTGGCGTTAAGTAGAGAAATAATAGGAAATTGTTCAATCTCTTTTGAAAATTCTCCCTTAAGGATCCATATCCCCTCGGCTTGCATCCATTGTATAGCAATTCTGTCTCTCTTCCAGATGGCCCTTAACAATTTCCACGTGCATCGATTGTAAGGGAGTCCACTAGAATCCAGTGACGATGCAGATCTCGATGCTCTGACCACCTCTTGAATTTCTTTCCAGGTTGGAGAACCTGTGTTAAATTCATGCTTCGGGGGCTCCTGGATGATCATTTGGGCCCAATTACTGATCCCCTTCCGGGTCACAGAAGGTGTTTCGAAGATAAATATTAATCTCCTCCTCTGATGTCTCTAAAATGCCACTCCTCTTATCTTCAAGGAGAGATCTAGCAAAGTCAAACGGATTCGATGTGAAACTGGCTCGTTTCCTTGCTCTTTCTTTTCTCTTCCTTCTGTGCGACTCAGTTCTGCATAAATTCTTCAATTTATTTCTCAGGATATAACTCCGCAAGAGCAAGTCTTTCTTCAGTACTGGCACATTTAAATTGTTTCCTGAGTGTTCTGATTTTTTTCCTCATTTGTTGTATCTTGTACTCTCTTCTCTTCATATTGTAAGTATTTTTCTGATGTCGTTTTTCAATAAAGCCAAATCTTTCTGTTGCCATGGTTACAATTATCGTTGTCATGAATTTTAAACGTTCGTCTAAATCTCCCCTTGCAAAATCTCTGTGAGGTCATTATAAGACTCCTGCCATCCCCTTTTGTTGTTAGCTGGGGGGGCCAGATTCACCAGATATGGCATCCCGGAAGGGGATGCCATATCTGGTGAATGAGTAACAGGTACTTGGAGATCCTGGGCCCTGTGGGGTGCTTCCTGGTCTCGCTCCTCCTCCGTTTTACCAGGGCTATGACCTGTACGTTGCGTCAGTTTCTCTCCCACCAGGCATTTCACCTGCCCTTGGTATATTTTATGATCTCGTGGATGTCTACATATCTTTCCGAATAGGCATTTACTCGTAATTCGTTGTGCATTGCCATTCATTCACGATGATTCAGTCCTAGTGGGTATCTCATCGCCCCCCTTTTCGGCATCCCATGAGGGTATGCTACGTTAAGATTTATAGAAGCTGGTTTATGGGTACTCGTAGAGCGTGCTCGCGGGGCTGCTAAGTCCGCTAGCCCCGAACGCCGTATTTCCGAGCTGTCAACTGTCTTTCCAATTATCAACTGCTCGTCAACAGGTTGTCTGCTGAACTATTCTCAGTAGTCAATGTAAAATCCAGACCAAATATTCTTGAAATACATTTATAAAATACAACGGTAGAGGTCATCAGGGATGTTACCCTGGCTTTATTACGAATTTCAGGTATTGCAACATCAGACTCGTTCTGTCAGGTACGCCGATCTGTTGACAGTCCACCTCTCTGCATAATTCCTCCATAGTGTAATAAAAAGACGACGAATAAAGAACAAGAAAATGCAAACTGTGAAGATAAACAATCGTATGGAAATTTCATGAGACAAACTGAAAGAATTACAACTGAAATCACAGGAACATTGCTGTGCAAAGGACATATGAAGCGAGAAATATAGTCCTTATTGACATACATCTATAATTCTCATTAAAAATATATATATAATGGCCTTAGGTGACAAGAAATAGAAAAACAGCAAATTTAGCCTGTGATCACCAATCACATAATACGTGAATGTCGCAATGCAACACAGAAAGAATACAAGAGTAAGCACGATTGAGTTGAAGTGATGATTCAAAGAAAAATGTGCAAACGGTAATATCCGTTGGTAAAGAGATAAAAAGAATGAGAGGAAGAACTACAGTAAATCGTGAATCATTTTGAATAAATAGGATCCGTTTTTCTTATTTCTTCAAAATAAATCGCAACAAAAGAGGATCTTTGTCGAAACAACCGCTTCGCACCAAAAATATTAGTTCATGACTATTAGATCGGTGTAAATAATGCAAATAATGTCCATGAAAATTAGAGAAATAAAAATTATAATCATTTTTTCCTTATTTAGCTTTGCCATGATTTTCCAAACTTTTAGTTAGAAATGTTATACCATTTCTCTTATAAGATGTTGAAAATCTAAAATGAAAAATATCCCAATATATATATATATATATATATATATATATATATATATATATATATATATATATATATATATATATATATATATATATATATAGAGAGAGAGAGAGAGAGAGTGAGATATGAAACTCATATTAATCTTTTTATATCGGAACCAAATACATTCTAATTATACGCAAAACTAAAATATCCTAAAAAAAATAAGTAAATACTAATATATCCACCACAGATTCTAGTAAAAAACTAAAATTAATTACATACTACACTAAATCTAGTATTTAGCATTCTGCTACCACTTTTCTATCTATGTCAATTTTTGTGCAATTCTGTGAAAAAGTGGATCACAGAGCCTTGATATTTTCTTAACTTCACATTGGTCAGTTAATACTAAAAAAATGTTCTCAACTGCGTCCGAATAACATCGACCTAGTTCTTGACCTGACGAAAATACATTTCCGCCCAAAATTAGAAATGCTTTTCGGAGCCTATCACGTGACTAGAAAACAAATAAATAGAATGTACGTGTGAACCTCGCCAATGAGAATTTACGAACGGCTAGCGTTTACTAAACTAGTTCACGGCGCTTGTATCTTTACTGCAGTGAAATACAAAGTTAGAATTTGAAGTTCTTCAACACGAAATAACTTCATTGTAATTGAAGTTAAAACATTCAAATCAATCACTCACCCACCAACTTCTGGGACTTACTGAAAACTATTCAATCACAGTATAGAATCTTAATTACAAACATTACGAACATTATAAGCATCAACATATTTACGAATATTCAACTACAAGCAACAGAAACTAATTAAACATCACGGAACATTCACTCCTTCAACTCCTATTAATTATGCTTGTATACCATTGACATACATAAATATGGGTATTGTTGTAGTTATAAAAACAGTCTTTCGTGTTGTTTCTATTGTTTGCTTTTCGTTTGCTTACATATTTGTAAAGTAAAAATGTACGGGTTGATTTAGGCCGTCAGTACCACCACAAGTATATCTAATTAAATCATTCGTAATGACTCTTCCCCTAACGTGTTGCAAAAAAACAACACTGTCTATAAATTTAAATGTCCTTTGGGAGAATTCATCTCCAACGGTAAAAATAATATTTATGTTGGACACCCTACGACAACGTTGTTTGAATGATATGTCCAACATTTCTAAAAATCTACAACATCATACCTGTCCACATATGCAATTCAGAAAAGTTCTTGTTGAAAAAACTTCTATACTTTTTCATGAAAATAATAAACATAAACAAAAAATTCTCGTAGTTATCTACATTAAAAAAATGAAACCAATGACAACAATAAAATTCTATCTTTTGCCGTAAAAACTGAAAAAATTGAAATACCTGTAGCATTTTCCTGTGTTAGCATAGGACAGGGAGTTTTGGAGAGAATTGATAAGAGTTATTTATAAAGCTGCAGTTAACCTTAGTCGAAACAGTTCTCATAATGATTCTAAACGAAAAAGAATAAATGTTGTCGTCGTTGTTGGTATTGTTATTTTTAAAGAAATAATTTAACTTTTAATTTAATTATAAAATGTTTTTATGATCGTAAACAAATTTGTTGGTTCGAGAAAGGAGCATTTCTCTTAAGGAGAACTTGAAAAAATCCAGTACATATATTTATGTTAGGGCTAGTAACTAGTAATGCATTGGATAAATCCTTATATACGAACTCTTTTTGCACTCATTACGGTTTTTGAGGTTTCTGGAAGTTTCTTCTCTATATCATAAGGAACAACAGTTAAAGTCGATCTTATATATAAATGCTTCAGAATTATTGTGTTCTTGATTATTTTTGGTTTTTAGCATTTCCAGTTTTTTAAATATAGTCGTAATAAATTTAATGATAAGATTATATTATTTTGAATAACTGATATTGGTAGGTAAGATTATGTTTGTTTTTATTGAATTTATTATTATTGTTGTATTTATTATTTTTAATATTAATAGTACTGCTACTATTACTGATATTATTATCATTATAACTTTTCTTCTCATTATTTTTGATTTTGTAGATTTTTTTCAGATTTTCTTCTAGCATTGCATATAAAGTAATAAAGATATTGAAGGTTTTTAAAATATTTTCAACATATATTTCTTCTTCATATAAATATTTAGGGTTGTAGAATGCTAGTGCTCTTCAATAAAATTCTATAATTACTCCTGATTTTATTCTACCAGGCTGAGAATAATAGTTTATGAAGTTACTCTTTTTCTGTAAACTTATTTTTAGGCTGTCATCGGTTGTATTTACCATAATATCTAGGAACGGTAATTAGTTTCAGTTTCAGAAGTAAAATCTATCGTGAGTTCAGCTCTATTTAATCTAGTTACAAGATCGATTTTAATAGTATGTCCTCTTATTAGAATATCATCTGTGTAGCTAAAATAAGTAGAATATGGGGGCACACATATATCTGAAAAGAATCATGTACTAAAATAGTGGTGAAAAAAATTATGTTTTTCTTTTTCCAATTTTAGTTAATGCCAAATGGAAATAATTGACAGATCGACGACATTTTATTAATTTCATTGAATGCACATGAAAAATTACCGAATTTGTAGAGACGGCTAGGTTACTAGGTCATTTTGTAGTAGCCGACGCAAATTGGGTCAGTGTAAACATGTCAAAGAAAAAAAATATAAGAAAATATTCCAACATGAATGCTATGCCTTCCCATTGACAGATTAACTTAACTTGTTATTTGTATTTTTGCTTGTTTGTTTATTTTTTTTGTTTGCATTGAACACGAAGTCTATCGAGATTTGAGTTTTACGTATTTCAACAGACGAACGCGATGGTGAGTTTTCTTCTTTGATGAAATGTAAACAGTAATTTTTTTTTAATTTCAAATATGACCAATTCAAAATGAGAAAATGAGCTAAGAAAAAACATGACTATCAATGTCGAATTTTCCAAACGGTCATAAACTGATGAATTATTGGTTTTCAAGGGTTCATCACAGGATCCAATTGTTTATTTAGCCTTCGATCTATTTTCGATTCATTTTTCATGCTGGTCAACCATTTCGATTACCTTTTATGCTGTTTCTTTTCTATTCCCACAGCTTACTCCAGAATAGTTTTCTTTTCTGTAGCACTCATTTTATTTTCCACATTCTTTTGGTATTTCTTCATTTAGTTGCTGTTAGAATTTTTCATCTTTTCTAAATGTTTTATTCTTCTTGTATTGCTGAACTGTGTTAGTTCTTTTGAGCCTGAAAAAACCTTTTGAATTATCACCTGCAGTTTAATTCTTTTATTTTCTGTTTTTGCTGCAGAGTGAATTTTTCAATTATTTCTTCCTAGTGATTACTTATGCATTCTTATTTGTTCCTCACTGATTTTGCTTCTCTTAAATGTTATTGTATTTATTGACCAAATATCATCTTCCATCGCTTTTGCATCTTTTTTAGATTTCTTCACGAATACCAATTTTGCTGATAACTCGTACGTCAATTACAAGTTGCTTCAAATCAATGACGTTTTTAGTGAGAATATATTTCATCGTTTTATTCACCTTCCAAATTTTTAACTTAATTTTTTCGACCTCATTTCTTTATTTTTGTATTAGGTTCTCTATAGCCGTGTGGAGTCACGGTGGAGTAATGGATAGCGGCTCGGATTGAGGAATCGGAGAGCCGAGTTCGAATTCTAGTCAGAACCATTACATTCAATTACTTTTGCTAATATCTTAGGGAAAGGTATGAATTCTCTTCTTCTCTCCCCTCCCAATTATGGGTAAATAGCAGGACAGACCGGATTCTAACGCCTTGGATGGAAACTGGTGTACCGTAGAAAGAAATGGCAACCTCGTCAGTCATGTATCGAAAGACACATGATTGCCTAAGCGTGTATCACGCATGACACATAACTGACTGATAGTTGTGTAAGGTGGTTTATTTGATTTTATGGTTTCCGATTCCCGTTTCATCCGATCTATGTGTTTTGGGAAGCCTTACTGAAAGCTTTCTCTTCTGTACATAGTTTCCTAACCGACCTTGTGGGAATGACATATTTCCCACCTGCAGCCCTTTTTTCACAGGCGCAAAATCACAGTCCTAATGCTACTTTTATGGCAAATGTCCAAACAAACTTCATTCCTTAGTACCACCTGTTCATAGGTTTACAGCCAAGACCCGTTTGGCTCTATCAACTCAGCTTCTTCCCAAGAACTGCCACTTTGTAGTACGAAACTTTCGCAATTTTAACTTCATCAAGTCTAGGAGTAATCATAATCTATCCACTCTAACCCTAACTTCCTATTTCCTTCTCTTGCGCTCATATCACACACGTCATTCATTAACCCTCTACCTTGAGTGACTCTTGCAACTTGTATTGGATATTATAAAGATTAGAAAAAACTGATGGTGAGAATAGCATCGTCTCGTTAGCGTTCGTTTCGCCTGATTGGTGATCTTTTGTTGTAGGAAACGTTGCAGTTCTGTTCCATTTTGCGACCAACCTCTTTGTGGGAGTCGCTTTTCAGATAGCAGTTCATTTCTTTGCCTGATCACCAGTAGCATTAGAACATTTACCTACATGAAAGGATCAAACAGCGCCCATCAAAGAAATACATAGAAGGAAGCGACTAAGTTAAGCGACTCTTGGTTATTGAGGAATCAATTGCCGATCATGGAGATCAAATCTCACATCTGACCATCATATTTTGGGAGAATAATTTGGATTACCGCTGTGGATACCCAAGAATCAAAAGTTTGTTACCTGTTTTTATGATAAGGGGATGATGTGATTATATCGTGGATTGAAATTAGCTTCATTTCAATCTCAAGACTACCTTGAAAGAAGTTATTTTATTTATTTTTCAAATTTTCAAAAGGACAACACGACACCATTCTTTTTCTCTTTTATACTCTTTTCTTCTCTTGCCTATTACGTTTTTATATTTTCACATTTCTTCCTCCAAATAAAATCTTTAGCTTACACTAGTAGCATGATGTTAAAAAAAAACAACAAAAAGGTTAGCTTTATTAGTGCAGTTAATGGTTGATTGATAGAATCGAAAATTAGAACGCTTTCATCTCCCAGCTCATCTTTCAGCTAATGTCATTATTATTGCAAGTAGCTTATTATTTATTTTGTATCAGGACGCTTAGTTTACGTGATTATTCCAAAGTTATCGTGGGATAGGCTGGGAGTAATTCTAGTTGAGTGAGTTTTATTCCCAGTGAGTGACTTATTACTGTGGCCTTGTGCCGGACTAAGCTACGATTGATAAAAAAATATTATTTGGCAGGGGAAATGAAATCACTCTTCTCAGTATTTTACCGCTATAAATAGTAAAATTATGAAGTTTTAGTTAGAATTTAATATGTAGAAACTAAACTCAAATCTTACTCATCAAATTATCTTCCATGTCCGTAAAATAATGACACTTGGTAGTGATAAGAAAAACCAAAGCTTTAGCTATTTATATTGAATTCAAATGCATCGGCGCTAAATTCCAGTTGTTTTCTCCCTGCCAGGATTTGTCGTCTCTATCTATGTAAGTATCAGGGAATTTGTTTGGTATGTTATGGTTACACAGACTGCTAGTTAATATAGATAGTTGTTACTCAATGCTTAAAGGGGAACAGAAATGGTAATTGTAATGGTCCGATTTGACTATGGGATACGGTCTATCTGTTCGCTCTGAAAGTTCACCATTAACTAGATTCATTGGTGTAATTATCTCAACCGCTACAATAGGGCGTTATATAAAAAAACATATCCGCGTCGATGCTATGGTTCCTTGATATGAGATAGTGATAAGTCAATATCTTTTACATTGTCTTGTTAAAGTTTGTAAAGTTTTAGGCCAAGAAACAAATTTTAAAGAGCCATTTGGGGTTTCTTTGCAAAAATCTTTCAGGCCCTACAAAATATTGATCACTAAGTCTTGTTTTGTTTTTAACGTAACTTTCGGATAAAAGTATGAAATTAACTTTCACGGAATACTATCCGGTCGAATACAATGTAATATCCACGATAACCATGAGGTAAAATTTCATCAGAAATCCAAACAGATCTAACGACCAAACTAGTAGACAGACGGAAGGACGATAGGCTGGCGAGACAGACAAGGCGGAGTGTTGGTCTGTTTGGCAGGGAAACAAAGCACGTAGATTGGCTGATAAAAAAAATGGCTGGTGGATAAGTAAAGATAATCACAAAAGTCGGAAGCAATGAAGTGTAGATCGAGATTCTGATGAGATAAAGAAAAATATTCTCTGCAAATATCAGAAAGATCGGTTACCATTAACTGATCAATACGCATAAAGAAACAACTATAAGAGACACGTGAAAGAAAGGAAAATGGGGAAAGTAAGGGCAAGGAAGACGGGAAAGAAAATGCTATGAGGGAAAATGAAAAAGAAAGACAGAAGGATAAAAGAACAGATGTGAAAAAGTTGAGGGAAGAATAAAGAAACAAGAGAGAGGAAATGTAAAAGAAAGTTAAGAGAAAAATAAAAAAAATAATACAAAATGTATAGAAAATAAACTTTTTGAAATAAAAAAAAATCATGGTAGAAAGAAAGAAACAAAGAAAGCGACAAACATTATTATAATAATTGAAGAAAAAGAAACAGAAATAAAGAATAGAAAGAACTAAAAGAACGAAAAAATGACGGCAAAAGGAAGGTTATTTTTTATGCAGAAATTCATCCAATACAAAGCTCAAGTGCCACTCAATGTAGGAGGTTACTGTTTTTAATGAATGTGATATGAATGAAAGAAGAAGTGATAGAACTTGTAGATCATGAAGATAAGCAGAATGAATAACGCCAGACTGTTGAAAACTTGAAGAATAACCGAAAAAAAAAAGCAATGAAGAAAGAAAAAGGAAAATGCAAGATTAGAACGATAAAACCAATAACAAATAGAAAATCAAAAACGGTTACAAAGAAAAATATGTCTGGTCAACAATTTTTCGTTTCAGGAAATTTTATCATAATAAGAATGAAAACAACGTGTTTATAGATATTCTATATTTGTCTAAAAAACATTACCAGTATGGCATTTATTCACATCATCTTTATAACATTATAAACACAAATAACTACCAGTTTTTATTGATATAAAAAAGGAACCAATAAATAAGGAAAAGGTAAAATAATACTTTTGCTTGTAAGGATATGAATAAACATCGACTTGTTTTATTAATTACATATTAGTTGTTTGAAAGTATGTTTTTTAGTCTACTTTAACTTCTTTGAATTACATTTGCATTTTTGCAGGTATACAAACAGAAGGTTTACTTTAACTGGAAGCATATATCTGAATGTGATATAACGATTGGCATAAAGACGTTTATGATAGCTATAAAATTATTAGTAAAATAAGGCCTGTTTCCTAAAATAAGGAAATAATACTAGAATATCCAGCAAAAGAAATATAATTTTGTGGTGGCCCTACGCCAGATCAAAGGATTTATTGAATAGAATCTACGAGATTTCAGCTAATGTTATATCATAATTACCATCACAACCAAAATAAAACATAAAAAAACTTTACCAATAAAACTGTTAAATGTTTCTAATTTAATAAACTGATCTATGAGTGCTGTGAAATAATCATTCATTTCGATGTACAATGTTAGAAATGATAGGAGGGTTGCTTTTTCCTAAGGAGAAACCAAATTTGTCTTCTTGCTCTCAATTTATGACATTGCTATCAGGTTGCATCACTCCAAACGTAACCTGTTCAATTCTAGAGTTAACTCCCCCACATAATCGCATAAACTATACCACTTACTCTGTAGCCATCTACCTCGAGTGGTTCCCGAGCCTTGTACATTTTAAAAATCATTACTGCCATTAATTTTCAAAATACATTAGAAAAAAGTCTACATATTTCATTCCAAATAAATGTAGACGCGAAAAGCAATAAATAGATAAATAAAAGAAAAATAAGTAAATAAATAACTTGTCTATTTAACCCTAGAACACTAACCATCAATTAAAGTTACACCACTACTAACCATGGCTATATCATACCCGATTTTGAAAATATCAAAATAAAATATTTAATATAAATCTTTACTTGAAATATTTTACATGCAGGCACTTCAAACTTTGTACTTTGCGTTAACATTAATAAGAATTGAAAAACATATTATTTAGGTAAGAAAATCAGGTACTGAAAATTGTAATTAAAAATAAGAAATTTTTTCAAAATAAAAAAAAAAATATAAAAAAAATTATCCTTCGATGACTTCCAAACTCATTCCAGGTTTTCCAGGTCTTCCGGTTTTCCATGTCCCAGAGCCACTGCTGAAGTGGGGTACCGGACTTTCCCATGCTTTCAGGTCATGTTAGCCACTGCTGAAGTGGGGTACTGGTCCTGAGTTGACTTCAAACTCCTCATACGGCTTTCAAGGGTCACTGCTGAAAAGGAGTACTGGTCCTGAGTTGACTTCCAAACTCCTCATACGGCTTTCAAGTCCTGTGAGCCACTGCTGAAGTGGGGTACTGGTCCCGAGTTGACTTCCAACGGCTTTCCAGGTCCTGTGAGCCACTGCTGCTGTGGGATACTGGTCCTGAGTTTCCAAGGTCCTGTACGGCTTTCAAGGTCCTGTAAGCCACTGCTGAAAAGGAGTACTGGTCCTGAGTTGACTTCCAAACTCCTCATACGGCTTTCCAAGTCCTGTGAGCCACTGCTGAAGTGGGATACTGGTCCTGGAGTTGACCAAACTACGGCTTTCCAGGTGAGCCACTGCTGAAGTGGGGTACTGGTGGTCCCATACGGCTTTCCAGGTTGAGCCACTGCAAACTGGTCCCCTTCAAACTCCTCATACGGCTTTCCAGGTCCTGTGAGCCACTGCTGAAGTGGGATACTGGTCCCTGAGTTGACTTCCAAACTCCCCATACGGCTTTCCAGGTTCTGAGCCACTGCTGAAGTGGGATACTGGTCCCGAGTTCCTTCCAAACTCCTCATACGGCTTTCCAGGTCCTGTGAGCCACTGCTGAAGTGGGGTACTGGTCCCGAGTTGACTTTCAAACTCCTCATACGGCTTTCCAGGTTCTGTGAGCCACTGCTGAAGTGGGATACTGGTCCTGAGTTGACTTCAAACTCCTCATACGGCTTTCCAGGTCCTGTGAGCCACTGCTGAAGTGGGGTACTGGTCCCAAGTTGACTTCAAACTCCTCATACGGCTTTCCAGGTCCTGTGAGCCACTGCTGAAGTGGGTACTGGTCCTGAGTTGACTTCCATACTCCTCATACGGCTTTCCAGGTTCTGTGAGCCACTGCTGAAGTGGGGGTACTGGTCCCGAGTTGACTTCCAAACTCCTCATACGGCTTTCCAGGTCCTGTGAGCTACTGCTGAAGTGGGGTACTGGTCCCGGAGTTGACTTCAAACTCCTCATACGGCTTTCCAGGTCCTGTGAGCCACTGCTGAAGTGGGATACTGGTCCTGAGTTGACTTCCATACTCCTCATACGGCTTTCCAGGTTCTGTGAGCCACTGCTGAAGTGGGATACTGGTCCTGAGTTGACTTCCAAACTCCTCATACGGCTTTCCAGGTCCTGTGAGCCACTGCTGAAGTGGGGTACTGGTCCTGAGTTGACTTCCAAACTCCTCATACGGCTTTCCAGGTTCTGAGCCACTGCTGAAGTGGGATACTGGTGGTTCCTTCCAAACTCCCTCATACGGCTTTCCAGGTCCTGTGAGCCACTCCTGGTCCCAAGTTGACTTCCAAACTCCTCATACGGCTTTCCAGGTCCTGTGAGCCACTGCTGAAGTGGGGTACTGGTCCCGAGTTGACTTCCATACTCCTCATACGGCTTTCCAGGTTCTGTGAGCCACTGCTGAAGTGGGGTACTGGTCCCTGAGTTGACTCCAAACTCCTCATACGGCTTTCCAGGTCCTGTGAGCCACTGCTGAAGTGGGGTACTGGTCCCGAGTTGACTTCCAAACTCCTCATACGGCTTTCCAGGTCCTGTGAGCCACTGCTGAAGTGGGATACTGGAGTTGACTTCCATACTCCTCATACGGCTTTCCAGGTTCTGTGAGCCACTGCTGAAGTGGGATACTGGTCCCGAGTTGACTTCCAAACTCCTCATACGGCTTTCCAGGTCCTGTGAGCCACTGCTGAAGTGGGGTACTGGTCCCGAGTTGACTTCCAAACTCCTCATACGGCTTTCCAGGTTCTGTGAGCCACTGCTGAAGTGGGGGAGTTGACTTCAAACTCCTCGAGTACGGCTTTCCAGGTCCTGAGCCACTGCTGAATACTGGTCCCAAGTTGACTTTCCTCATACGGCTTTCCAGGTCCTGTGAGCCACTGCTGAAGTGGGGGTACTGGTCCCGAGTTGACTTCCATACTCCTCATACGGCTTTCCAGGTCCTGTGAGCCACTGCTGAAGTGGGATACTGGTCCCGAGTTGACTTCCCATCTCCTCATACGGCTTTCCAGGTCCTGTGAGCCACTGCTGAAGTGGGGCACAGGTCCGAGTTGACTTCCAAACTCCTCATACGGCTTCTTTCCAGGTCCTGTGAGCCACGGCTGAAGTGGGGTACTGGTCCCGAGTTGACCTCCATACTCCTCATACGGCTTTCCAGGTCCTGTGAGCCACTGCTGAAGTGGGGTACTGGTCCCGAATTGACGTCCCATCTCCTCATACGGCTTTGCAGTTCCTGTGAGCCACTGCTGAAGTGGGGTACAGGTACCAAGTTGACTTCCAAACTCCTCATACGGCTTTCAAGGTCCTGTGAGCCACTGCTGAAGTGGGGTACTGGTCCTGAGTTGACTTCCAAACTCCTCTACGGCTTTCCAGGTCCTGTGAGCCACTGCTGAAGTGGGTACTGGTCCCGAGTTGACTTCCATACTCCTCACACGGCTTTCCAGGTCCTGTGAGCCACTGCTGAAGTGGGATACTGGTCCCGAGTTGACTTCCCATCTCCCACATACGGCTTTCCAGGTCCTGTGAGCCACTGCTGAAGTGGGTACAGGTTGAGTTGACTTCCCAAACTCCTCATACGGCTTTCCAGGTCCTGTGAGCCACGGCTGAAGTGGGGTACTGGTCCTGAGTTGACCTCCATACCCTCACATGGCTTTCCAGGTCCTGTGAGCCACTGCTGAAGTGGGGTACTGGTCCCGAATTGACGTCCCATCTCCCCCATACGGCTTTGCAGTTCCTGTGAGCCACTGCTGAAGTGGGGTACAGGTACCAAGTTGACTTCCAAACTCCTCATACGGCTTTCAAGGTCCTGTGAGCCACTGCTGAAGTGGGGTACTGGTCCCGAGTTGACTTCCAAACTCCTCCATACGGGTTTCCAGGTCCTGTGAGCCACTGCTGAAGTGGAGTACTCGTCTCGAGTTGACTTCCAAACTCCTCATACGGCTTTCCAGGTCCTGTGAGCCACTGCTGAAGTGGGGTACTGGTCCCGAATTGACTTCCAAACTCCTCATACGGCTTTCCAGGTCCTGTGAGCCACTGCTGAAGTCGGTACTGGTCCCGAGTTGACTTCCAAACTCCTCATACGGCTTTCCAGGTCCCAGAGCCACTGCTGAAGTGGGGTACTGGTCCTGAGTTGTCTTCCATACTCCTCATACGGCTTTCCAGGTCCTGTGAGCCACTGCTGAAGTGGGGTACTGGTCCCGAATTGACTTCCCATCTCCTCATACGGCTTTCCAGTTCCTGTGAGCCACTGCTGAAGTGTGGTACTGGTCCTGAAACAAACTCCTCATACGGCTTTCAAGGTCCTGTGAGCCACTGCTGAAGTGGAGTACTGGTCCCGAGTTGACTTCCAAACTCCTCATACGGCTTTCCAGGTCCTGTGAGCCACTGCTGAAGTGGGGTACTGGTCCCGAGTTGACTTCCAAACTCCTCATACGGCTTTCCAGGTCCTGTGAGCCACTGCTGAAGTGGGGTACTGGTCCCGAGTTGACTTCCAAACTCCTCTACACGGCTTTCCAGGTCCTGTGAGCCACTGCTGAAGTGGGATACTGGTCCCGAGTTGACTTCCAAACTCCTCATACGGCTTTCCAGGTCCTGTGAGCCACTGCTGAAGTGGGGTACTGGTCCCAAGTTGACTTCCAAACTCCTCATACGGCTTTCCAGGTCCTGTGAGCCACTGCTGATGTGGGCTACTGGTCCCGAGTTGACTTCCTTCAAAACCTGTCTGTTCCTCTTCACTGTTCTTTGGTATTAGTGTCATCAAAGCGTAGGCAGTTGAGGAGGAAAGTAAAGCTGCCCTGTAGAAATTGAAACCAACTTTAGACCTCCAGACTTCCTTAGTGGAGAGGTGGTTGTTTCTCCTGCAGCCACTAAAAATGAGGACCCCAAACATGGCACTTATCTCCTCGAGTGTTGTAGGTTGTATTGTGGCCTTCTGATGCCTATATTTTACTGCATCAGTGTTTAACTTTTTGGTAGGTCCACTGCACAATTTCATTGATGATTTCATCCACAAACAACAAAGAGAAACACTTCTTTGGGATATCAGTTTGGGAAGCTTATTGGGAGGGGCCAGGCTGGACACCATGTAATATATTTCTTGCAGGAGTACGTAGTGCTCCTGCATTTGGCCTAGTTCTCCATATAAAGCCTTTTCTACATCTAATGGCAGCTGTGTTGAAGCGGACAACAAGCTCATCACGATCTGTTTGAGGTACAGTGCGTCGTCGTCGTCGTCCATGGGGAGCAGCAGGGGAAACATCAGGTGGAGCAGCAGGGCCAGCAACAGGGGCAGTAGCAGGTGCAGTAGCAGGTGCAGTAGCAAGGCCCGACCACAGGCAAGGCAGGGCTAATATGCACTTTTTCTTTTTCTTTCTTGGAGGTACATCGTCCAAGTCACTGCTGTCACTAGGTTCTTGCATATATTCACCATCAATGTCACTGTTATATAATTCTTCAAACTTCATCATAAGAACTCTCACATAAAAGAGACTCTATTTCACTGTATATAATTGATTTCTTACTCAAAGCCATTTTGAATAAACCTGTAATCTGAAATATGTTTGTAAGTAATATAGAATCACTATTTACACAGAGCCTCATAATCCTGTTTTTCATTCCACCGTTGATTACTAAAAATAGTACGTAAAAACTATCCTGAGTAGGCTATACCCGCCGTGCACAACACTGCGTATTACCAAGGTACTTACACAAACGCAGGCCTAAAGCACTGGGGGGTAGAGAAAGCGAGACGGCGCAACCTTCCCCTACACTGTCAAGTGGGCAACTGAAGCTACTAAGCAGCTGGGAACCATACGCACGATCAATGACGTCATTTGCGCTGGGTACTGTATAACCATAGTTAGTGTTCTAGGGTTAAAATCAAAGCAGGAAACGTTTAAAGTATGAAAAAGATGCAGAAATATTCTTTTTATAAGATATATACAATATGGAATCAAAAGTCTTTCAAATTTAATGTCTGATTTAGCCGTCCCATACTTTTAATGTTTAATTTGACCTCCTGCCTTTCAAGCATTAACATAGGAAAGTTTAGCGTCTTTTTTTTTGCGATGAAAAACACGTTGATTTGGAAATACTTGCAAAAATCAAATAATTGTCAGATTTTAATGACATTTTCAGGACATTCACAAATAAAAGAAATGTTTCCTTTTTAGAAAATCTTGAGAAAAACATTTTTGAACATCTGTTATTTCCAACATAATTGTCAGATTTTAATGACATTTTCAGGACATTCACAAATAAAAGAAATGTTTCCTTTTTAGAAAATCTTGAGAAAAACATTTTTGAACATCTGTTATTTCCAACATTTAAATTTCAAGAAATTCATTTTATACCACTTATTGTTTGTATTAGTTATACGCAGAACACCTTGGAGAATTTTTTTTTGTAAAACAGCGAAATTCTGCTCTGACTCGTAAAATAAAAAATGCAATAAAAATGCAATAAATGCAATAAAAATAAGATATTATTTAATTAGGAAAGCTTTTAATTGCTTTTATGAATAAGATATATTATGGATAATATTGTTTTACAAAAAAGAAACTTTTTCGAAGAATTGTTTTCATTTTTAAAAAAAATTTTGATTAGGGTAATTTATAAAGTTTTAAATCTTTTAAAATCCTGTATTAATTTGTACGAAATAGGTGATATTTTTATTAAGTAAAAACTATATTTATTAATCATAAATGGAAAAGCTTACTACAATTCAGATGCTCCAGTATTTTAAAAAGAATTTTGAATATTTCTTTGCGTGTTTTAAACGTGCTGATGTTGCAAATACGGATTTCCATATATATAAAATTATCAGAAATTAAGAGTGAAATTTGAAGAAAGGTACCAAAAATTCAATAAAAATACGGAGAATATTTTCCTAAATTTCCTAAATTTTTTAAAGATTACTGTTAGTTAATAAATTTTATATATAAAAAAATGCTCTCACGTTATATTCCTCAAGTAATTTTTACAGATATGTCCTAAATTTCAAATAAACACTCTTTTCCCTGTTAAAAAAAAACATTTGTATATTTTAAACTAAAAGTAAGTAGTATTTGTTTTAAATCAGATTTATTGAACTTTAAATCGGCTTATATTTCTCAAATAAAATTTCAGATTAATATATGTTATATGTCTGCAATGTTATTGGTCCTGATCAAGCATCTCGCCCTTAACGTATTTTTCCTGTGCCATTTCTATAAATACTTTCATGGTAATTGTTCTGATAAACTTTCCTCTATAGTATCTGGACTTTATGAATTTAAGTGCAGCGCGAGATTTGCGGCAAGGTCTCACCATTTTACAATTGAAATGGCTAGATGTAACTGTAAGTTCTATACTAAGAGTTTCTTCTCTAGCACCTCTTGCTTGTGGATCTCTTTTCGACGTTTTGCTTTTCAGTGCAATGTCAATAGTTATCAGTTGTCTTGTTAATTCCTGTTCTTTTCTGTTTCACTCTCAATATTTTTTTCAAATACTTTCTCACACCCAGTAACCTTTTTGCCCCTTAGTGGCTTCATTGCCTTACTTGGGGTGAAATTATTAAACATAGATATACATTGTGTTTCTCACCATTTGGTACAATTTTAAAAATTTAAATAGTCATATTTATAACCCACTGTTAAGATAATGGAGATCTACCAAGAAAGGTGAATTTCTCTAAGAACCCAGACGCAAATTTACTGTGGATTATCTAGCGATTAAAGTAATTTCTATACACTTTCATCATAGTAATTTGTTTTCTCTTTTAATTAAAGTAGCATTTTTTATAACAAAATTATGATTAGACGCATCACGGTGAGCGACACACACACACACACACACACACACATATATATATATATATATATATATATATATATATATATATATATATATATATATATATGTAGTTAAGTTATGAAGAACTTGGTAATCCGTATGGGTAATCCCAAGGAGGATGAAATCCTGAGAGCTCAATGTAAATTTACATTATATATATATATATATATATATATATATATATATATATATATTGAAAAAAAAATATTAAAAAATTAAAATCTTCTTTCGTTTTTATTATTATTATTTCATTTAGATTCCTCGACTAGTTTCGGCCAAAATGGCCATCATCAGGAGAAGAAATATTTCTGCTTGCTGGTAGCAGTGAACTACAGAAATGAATGTCTTGATGGAGAAAATACACTTTTGTCTGTAGTTTTCATTTGTTTGTTTTTTTTATCTTTTTAACATGAATCTTTTAACATTCCTTGTGTTGATCAAACAGTCTCTTTTAAGTTGTTATTTGAGATAAGAGCTGGATGGATTCATGCTGATCTGAATTCCTCTGGTCAGTTTGCCAGTTTTATTGGACCTGGTGAGGGGATATGTCTCTGTTAAGTGTGTGTGTGTTATTTGGTTCTTATAGAGTGAGTATGATATGTGTAAGCGTGTATATTGCTGTTGGTGTGTGTTATCATTTGGCTCATTAGGGAGTGAGTAAGTATGATGTGTGTAAGTGTGTATTTTCGTGTGGGTGTGTGTATAAGTGTGAGGCCTCAACACCTCCGTAAGCATGTCTGTCTTGTGTGGGTGAGGAATGTGGGTAGGTTTTGATTTGTTGAGTTATATATTAATACAATCTATATTGTTAAATTTATGGTTTAGTCCGCCTGGATAGTGTGTTTTTAGACGTTGTATCTACTTATTTTCATGGACCTCTAAAATCTTTCTAATGTTATCTGCTCTGAACTTTTCTATTCTCTCAATTATAGTGAATTTGGCATGGGTTTTGAAATCGTGTTTTTCTAGGCGGAAATGTTGTTCTACAGGTAATAATTTTTCATGTGGAGTCGACTTAATTCGATTGCGATAATTATTAATTGTGTAGTGAAAGGGCCATTCAGATTTTCCTACATATTGTTTCTGGCATAGTGTGCATTCTAGGAGGTAAATTATGTTATGACTTCTACAGTTAGAATCGTGGTAGATTTTGAAAGTAGATTTAGTGACTGAGCTAGTGAATGAATTCGTGTGTTTAATGTGGTTACAGCATAAACTTCTTTTGTTGTTACATGGTTGGGAATATCCTGTTGTTTTTGTTGTTAGTTTATTACGGATTACCTTGTCCCCTGAAATGTGGTTACTACCTATGATTTCTTTTAGGTTCTTAGGTCTACGATATGCAAGAAGGCCGGGTTCCTTAAACAGTTTTTTAGGTCTGGTTTGAGATGTAGTATTTCCCAGCGACTTTTGATTATTTGGGATAGTGGAGGCAGAGTGGGGTTGAAAGTGGTTACTAGAGGAATGCGGCTAGATTTATTTTTAATCTTGTACATTAGGGTGTCTTCTCTAGGTGTGGAAATTGCTTTATTTATTTGTTCCCTGATTAGGTGTTGTTTATAGCCACGTGTTGTGAATTGATGCTCCAGATTTCCAATGTGTTTATTTAATTCTTCATTGTTGGAACATATCGTTAGAGTCTAAGTGCTTGTGAATAGGGAAGGTTCTCTTTGAGGTGTTTAGGGTGGGAAGACTTAAAGTGTAGATAGTTGTGGGTGTCGGTGATTTTAGTGTGTAGTGTCGTTTGTAGTTTCCTGTTTTCATCCATGTAAATGCGGGTGTCTAAAAATGTTACTGATGTTGTGGATTTTTCATAGTCAAACTTAATTGAGTCGTGCACTGTGTTTAAAGTCATAAGGAATTAGATAAGTTTGTCATCACTACCCGTGTATACAAAGAATCGATGTGTTTAATGTTTGAATAGAGTGACCTTACGTCCATAGTCACTAGAATAGCATTCTCTGGAACTGTTTGTATGTAATTAATTTTGTTTAGTAGATCTGTTGTGTCTCTGATGTAGGATTTTACTTCCTTAGCTAGGGGTTGTATGTAATGGTCTACGTATTTGGAAATTTTTGTCGTGTGGCATTTGAACGATGAAATGACCGGCCTCCCTGGGTTGTTGCTTTTGTGTATTTTAGGAAGGAGATAGAAACGAGCAGGTGTAATGTTTGTGGGTGTAAGTGTTGTGCATGTTTCCTTGTCGATTAGATTTTTGCGAAGCATAATGTTTAGTGAGCTAGTTAATTCTTTTTGTTATTCGGGGAGGGGATCTGTAGGTAAGCTTTTATAGGTTTCTTTGTCTGCTAGATGTTTGTTGGCCTCTTTAATGTATTCTTCGATATATATATATATATTATAAATTAACTGATTTAAAATATGGTTTTTTCGCTACAGTTCTAACCATGTTTCAAAAATGGAAGCTAAAAATCTTCAAATTTAATTTTGGGTTTTAAAGGCACTGCAAAAATTCATAATTCACGTTTCCAAGGATACAGAGAAATCCATTCATCCAGACAAAGGGTGGTTGTGTGTTCATTATCGCTGTATTTTATTGTATCAGTTATTAGTTACGTTTGAAGAAGGATTTTCATTTAGGTAGGGGTAGGGATGTATATTTCAATGAATTCTGACATCCGTTAAATGCATGCGGTCTGGATTTTTTTAAAATTCTATTGTTAACGGCAAAAATTCTTACGGCATTTTTTTTCTATTTGTATACATAAAGAGTTTTTGGGGTGTTAGGTTAGAATACGTTTTATTTAACTACGATTTTAAAAAATATTTTAATTTTTAATTTTCAATATACTATATTTCTTTTTAAAACAATTAAATGTATTAGAATTACTTACAGTATGTAAAATTATTTTCACATCAAGTATAAGTATGTATATTACCAGGTCACCATATTTAAAAAAAATTATATTTAAATATTATTTAAGTAAAATTTATGACAGCATAAAATAGCTATTTCATTTCTCTGATTCAGTAAATTTTTATTTTTTTATAAACCTAGTAATATATAGTTTCTCATGTATGCACAAAGGACATGGGTCATTTAATGACCTACATATTCTAGCTTTTCTTATTAACTTCCATTTTACTGTAGGTATTTTATTTGATTCTTTTAGGTGCCAAAAGTACTTCGAGAGAGATGTTTGATTTTTATATTTATTTATCCTAAATGAACTTTGATGTTGGTTGAATCTTTTTTTGAACTCATGGCTAGTGCAACCTATATATATATATTTATGTTTTCAGGATTTTCAATCGAAGAGATATTGCATTGGTATATTAATGATTCCGTGCGGCATTTATTTTGTAGAGGGCAATTATGAGGGTTTCTACAGTTACATAATTTTTGTTTATCCTCGTCAGTTTTTGTTTTTATTTTTCCATTGTCTAAAATGTTTTGGTTTTAGTATAAGTGTTTATTTAAGATATTAGCATTATGTTACTTAATAATTTTTTCTAAGTTTTCCGTACAGCTGTAACTCAATTTTAGTGTATTTTTATTGAAAATAGTACTTAGTTTACTTTCACTAGAAAAATGCTTGACTATTAATGCGAGGAATTTTTGTCCTAATTTGTTCTTTGCCACTTGGTTGTATGGGGGCGTATACCAAATTATTTTTTTTCTTCTCTTTATTCTATGCTTTCCATTTTCATTTTTAATATGTTAATTTTGGGTTTTTGTAGCCACTATCTTTTAGAGTTTTATTATAGGAATTGATATGTTCATCGAAAATCTTGTCCTTTGCTGAATTTGTACTTATTCTTTTTCGGATAGATGACGGTATATGCTTAATTATAGATGGGGGTGATTTGATTTAGGGTGTATCAAGGTTTGGCATTGGGTTTTTTATAAGGTGTGTATGTATTTTTCTTTAAATCTAATGTTATATCAAGGAAGTTAACTTTTTTTTTAATTTAGTGCTAACCGTAATTTTTAAGCCCATGCTTTTAAATTCTTTATATAATACCTTTCTAATTTAATCTATTTTGAAGTTAGTAGAGTTTCTAATAGCCATAAGACCATCGTCTCTGTACAAACCAATGTCAGTTATATTAATATCACGGTGCGCTGTAAGGTTGTATAATATGAGATCAGAAGACTCAGCTGAGTCTAGTGATCCCATTGTGATGTCAAAGTGGTCATATGCATTCTTTATCCATTGTTCACCTTTATGTATCAGTACCGATTTTTTCGCATTTACAATAATGTTCTTTTCTTCTTCTGTAATATCCGCGTACTGGGTGGCAAAGTCCAACGCATTCATGAACAGTTCTTTAGATATTGATTGGTAATAATTTTAAATATCAAACTGCATTAGTGTACAATTGTTTTTTCTTTTATATAAGTAAACCAGTTTATCACTTCCTTGGTATTAATCCAAAGTTTCAGGCTTATATTTTCTTTAATTTGTTTATTTACCCTTTCAAGGAACATTTTACTAATTTTTAAGGCTCTGTAAATTTACATTGAGCACTATTTTGTAAAAATATCTATAAGAACACCGGATATATATATATATATATATATATATATATATATATATATATATATATATATATATATATATATATATATATATATATATATATATATATATATACACTGGGTTTTTGGAGTGAATAGTTAGTCAAAATGTATTACTTTAAGAAATATTATATATATATTAAATGACAATAATAGAAACCAATAAATAAGTTAGAAATGAGTAAAAACATAAAATTATCAAATATATGAGAACATTTATTTTCATTATTACTTTTGTTATTATTCTGAAGAAAAAAAAAACAACCTGTGAATGTAACCCAACCAGAAAGACCTGCAGATTACTTGTGCGAGTTTTGTGACAAGGTTTGTAAGTCTGTTGTAGGACTCAAACATCACAATGATTGTACACCAACATAGGTAGCACAGACAAACTTTATGTGTGCCACGTGTGTAATAGAGATTGTAAAAGTGAAGTGGCCACAAAAAATAAAGAAGCTGGTTTCGGGAATATAAACAGGAGAGATACAGAATATTATGAATAATGGCTAAAGATAGAAAACTAAATTTAAATAAATATTTCAAATTAAAATAAATTAAGTAAATATCACAAACAAAAATTTGTAAATTTGGAAAATACATGAATATCGATTTCTTAATAGTAATTTAGTGACGAATGTAAAACTATATTGAATAGATCTGGGGCTGGTCTCGATGTTGGGTCCTTTATGGAAATAGTCAACCAATAGTCAAAGAGTTGGAGTAATCTTTTGGGGCTAGTATTACGAAAAGCAAAATTATAGGTTCATCCAAAAACTTATGATAGTGTCGAGATAAGTGCAGATAATTATTGTATTTTCTTGATGTTGTTTTTTGAATGGTACAAGTCACATCAAATAAACTTAGAGCTAAAGAGTATATTCATACAAGACAATGTTACTTCATTGATATACTGCAAAGCTAACAATTGCCCACATGATCATAAATGGTTTCAAAGACACAAAATTAATGGAATGGCTCCCAACATCACCATCCAATGGGAACAATGTCGTCTATTATTAAGATTTGTCTATTGAAATGGAAAACACTATTCTAGCAGAAGATCTCTGGGAAGCAATAAAAACTGCTGCAAGTAATGTTAAAGTTAAAATCAATGATTAAACAATTGATGAAAATTATACAATGTCAAAGAGCACAAGTTTTCATGTAAAATAATAAAATAAATTATTTAAGTATTTGAAATAATGTGTTAATAAAATATATGTGTTTAGGAATTACATATTTCGAGTTCATTTATAAATCAATATTACATTACTGTTACATTTAGTTTGTTTGTATATGATCAAAATTTATGATAACTATTTGTCTGGTCGTTCTGAAATAAATATTTTTGGCCAACCATTTTTCCAAGCATTTCTGCCATCCATAATTCTACCCATTTCTTCCTTTCTGACTGCAGTATCGTCTATGATTTTATTGATGAAGCTCCTTCTATTTCTTGATATTTTCTCATAATTTGGATCCCATATTATGAGCTGATACACGTCTTGTTAACTTCTGCAGTAAAGACCATTAAACTATATCGCCTTTCACAGGTCATGTCCATAATCTTTCGTAGGTTCATATATATTCTTAATTCGGCATATGTTGTTTCTAGCTGACATTTAGCGCTATTCGAAATAGTCGAGTGTATGTACCACCTGTTTTTACTGACACAGATTTCATTAATGTCCAACAGTTTAACCCGTATAAAAATACTGTTTCTGTTGTTTACATAAAGAGTCGAGATGTCAGAATCTGAAAAATAATTTGACTTCTTGGTGGTATTCATTTTTGACAGTGCAGCAGGTATTTATTTTTTTGAATAATTCAACCATGAATTCCAATATAAAAATAATCTACTTGATTTAGATTATCACCTTTGAATGTTAATTTTATTTATATAGTGCCCAACTTGTGCTGCAGAAGATTCTAATCTGAGATAAAAACAGTTATGTTTGTTCATGAGTGTTGAATACAAAACCTAAATTTGTGTCTGTGTTGGGGATTTTCAGTGTAACGACTATCTGTTGATTCTTTTAGGGTAAACACTATTTTCCTTATCATTAGTTGCAATTCTTGTTGCGTAATTAAGGGCAATGATGAGTAGAAATAGAGCCAGTGAGTCTCCCCGTTAGACATTTCAACAAATTCTGTCTCCATCTGGTGATAGTACTTGTGCTAAAATATATGAGTATAGCACATTGATAACCAAAGGGTTAGTTCTGAATGCTGAAGTCTCATAATATTTTGAGCATATAAATATAAATATATCTTGAAAACTTTAGTATAACTGCTTGCTTAAATATCAAATTGAACTTTTCCTGGTATAATAGTATGTGCCATTCATATGCGCCACTTTCTTCTTTTAACACGTGTTCGTAGTTTGTCTTAAAATAACACTTTTATTGTATAATTTATAACTCCCGAGGATTTTTCGCTATTTATTCGAATTGGTTAATAAAAAAGCACCCCCCCCCACATATATATATATATATATATATGTGTGTGTGTGTGTGTGTGTGTGTGTGTATGTGTTCATTGGCCGTGAGTGTAAGTATGTGTGTGTTTAATCTCATGATTAAACACACATCAAACCATTTTTAGATCAGACGGAATCTAATTTCCCGCTTAAGGCTATAAGATAAAAGGTTGTTAATAAAAAAAAATGAAAGAAAAGGCAATTGGTCTAATATATTTGCAAATGTACGAATGTTTGCATATATATATATATATATATATATATATATATATATATATATATATATATATATATATATATATATATATATATATATATACACGTGCGTGTATGATTTATATTAGCCTAAGTCGACTGCTATTTATTCATTCATTCTTCTGAACCCGATATTCTATGTACTGTTTTATTTATTTTTTAATAGTTCTTGATTAGATAGCCTCATTGATTATGCATTCCTGTTTGATTAAAATTATTTAATTCTTTTGCACGAAGAGATCCCAGAATGTATTAGCTATCTCTGGGAAACTGTCCTCGCTTTTTATCCAATATATATATATATATATGTATGTATTGGGGAAAAAAGCTATCAGGACCCAAACTTCGGATTTTTTTATGAATTCCTTAAATTTGAGCCTAATGACTTTTGATCAAGTTATTCATTTTAGGATGTTTATTTTTTATGTATTTTTCTCCGTAAATTCGGGCATCTATTCATCACTTCCCTTTTCTTTACTTTCTTCTCTCTCTTTTAAAAAAAATATCTGTTTAATATCTTTAAAGATATTATTTCTTTCTTTTGCTCATTTCTTCTTTCATTTTCTTGCTTCTCCACATGCCCCACTTTGATTTTCTGCATTCGCTTCCCCACCCCCCACGAGACATTCTTAGATTATTACTTTCTCTTCTTCATCCAATTCTATGCTTTACTCATCTTTCTTTTTCCTAGTCTTCTTCAGTTTTTCCTCTATTTTCTTTCTGCCCTTTTATTCAACTCCATCCTCTCATTTCATGCATTGATTTTCGTTCACTTTCTTCTCTCCATTTCAGATGTCCACAGATGTATTCTTCTTCGATATGTTCCCAATTGCTATTTTGCCTTTCCTCCTCCATCCTCCTCCTCCTCCCGCTTCTTCTTCTTCTTCTTCTTCTTCTTCTTCTTCTTCTTCTTCTTCTTCTTCTTCTTCTTCTACCAAGTTGATTAGTTTATCTTGCTTTAATTGTTTTTATTTTCCCAATCATCATCATCATAAACATCATCATCATCATCATTAGCAACAGCATCAACAACAGCAACAACAACATCTATAGTTTCTGTCAGGACCATAATCATCATGACTATGAACATCAGCTTCTTTATCTTCATCTTTTTCAAATGTCAATTCGTCTAAATACATTTGTTTTCCTCTCTTCTCTTTTTCATTTAACATTTTTGTTCTCTGCTTTCTTTTTGTTTTTTCCGAAAAAAATTAAAAAAAGATGTTATACAAATAAATCAGTGACTGAATAGAAGAGACAGGGAAATGCTTGAGTGCAACATTTGTTTGTTTGTTTGTTTGTTTGTTTGTTTATTTCTTTCTTTCTTTCTTTCTTTCTTTCTTTCTTCTCGTTTTCTTATTTAATTCAGTTCTGTTTTTCTACCTTTTTTACATTTGTTTTATTTTTCTATTTCACCCTCAACAACGTCCTACACCACTTATTATAGCCTAACCAGTTTCAGAGATTTTTTGGTGGGGCGTAATATCAAGGAATTATCCAAATCGTGAAACTTAAACTTGCTCGTCTTCAGCTAGGCCGGATTTTTACGTGGTCATTGGACCGGTGCTGGGATTGTATGCACTAATATTCATTGCTGATTATTCCCCTTGACTTACTTCACGTCACTCAGATAGAGGGAGCCACGTTTACAGAGTCCGGCCGCAATGCCCCTTCGTTGCTGACAAGTGAAATTGAAGAAGACGAAAGGTAAAAATAAAAGAACAAATTGATGAAAATAAATAGAAGAAACTAAAAACGAAAAAGTCAATAAAAATATGAAGAGTAGAACAGAAATTAAAGAAAAAATACAACTCGGACTTTGTAAAAAATTCTGCTTCTCAAGTAATATTATCATTAAACTAAAAATAATAAAAACAAACAAACAAAAATGCAAATGTTTTCGTAGTTGCAGATATCTGTGTGCATTTCGAAATTGTGATTTTTGTTTGTTCTTCAAGAAGTTAGTACATAACCATATACCGGTCATTGTATATCTGGTTGCGTGTAAATACAAGTGTGCGTGTAAAACTTTTCATGTGTGCGTATTTGCACGACAGTCTATATTCATGTGCGTATAGAAGAAAAACATGCGTATATAAACTTTTATGCACGTGTATAAATACGATTGTAGGCTGGTTACATTTATAATGAAGGGGCTACATGTTTGAATACATGCGCATGCGTGTCTCAGCACACAGATATACATACAGATGCACACAGGCACACATCCACCTTCCTATATACATACATACATACATACATACACACACACACACACATATATATATATATATATATATATATATATAGAACTAAACATATTTTCTTGTATGAAAACAACAGCAAATTAGTAAAAATCGTTTAAAACGCATCTCATTAATTAAAATTGTTTAAAAGAAATTTTTTACAATATATATATATATATATATATATATATATATATATATATATATATATGTGTGTGTGTGTGTGTGTGTGTGTGTGTGTTAGGACACCACAACTAAAGGGGAAGTTCAAGTATTTCGGATTGATGACATAAAATATAATAAAATACTTACGTGAGATCGGAGGTCAATTGAGGTCACCAGTAGTCATCAAATAATCCAACATTGCATTTCTAGCCAAATTAAGCATTTTCTACCAAAATGGAGTAGTAATATTTTCTTAGGTTTGATAAATTGGATGGATATGATTAAACTAGTTACTGGTAGACACTGGAAGCAGAATTAGTTTGCGGTCTTCATGATTAGTATTGCCGTGAAATAATTAGATACTTAGATAGCACTGGATATCAATAGAGGCTATATTTAGATTAAAATACCAAAAAAATAAAAACATTTTGTATAGTGTTTATGATGTTGTGTAACGTTTAAAAACTATGAAATACACAGAATTAAATGAATTCTTTTCAGATGTTTTGAATGTAGACGTCACAAAACTACCGGAAAAATCTATAGATCTGTGAGTGATATATTCTTAATTCAAGGAATGATGAGATCGAAGAAATAAACTCAAAGATATTGCAACAGATTCCTGGAAAGTTTCAGCTAAAAACTCATTTGCCACCAGTTCGAAGTCTATTCAACTAAGTTACTTAAATGTCTTGAACAGTTTGGTGTTCTTTCGTAATTGATTTCACTTAAAACTCGGGATTGCCATTATGCTTCTCCGAAATCTTGAGCCTCCAAAGTTCAGTAATAGAACTTGCTTTGCTATCAAATGACATTTCCCAAATTTGAAAACAACTTTTCTTAATGCTATAGTAGAAAAAAGGAGACTTACCCATTGAGCTTACTTCACTTACCAGTGAGATTCAAATGTGCCAGGATCACCGAAAAGCACAACAACAATCTGTGAAGATTGCTGCCTTCAATCTGATTTCTCCATAGTTTCACCGTGGCCATTTATGTTCCTTGCTATAGGGTTGGATACCCGAAGTTGTATTCTAAGCCAGCGAGAGAAGCAACAACATTGTAACCGAAAACACTGTCAATGTATGCAGTATTTATTTTGTTTAGGGTATCAAAATAATGTTTCAGTAACAGTTACTTGTTCATGCATAAATACTGAAAATGATCTTTCATAGCTTAAATTCTGAGCTAAAACTTTGTGTAAAAAATGTGACGTCGTCCCCCGGTCGCAGCGCCAACTGTGACGTTCTATCCTGATCTACCACGGCGCAAGTTGTGACGTCCCCAAACAGCACTAATTGTGACGTCCTCGTCGCGGCGCCAGCTGTTCTCTCCTCGCCGCTCCGTCCGGGTGTCGCTGCTCCAAACGTGACGTCCGCCTGTCGCGTCAGTCGTGTTGTCTCGTCCTGTGACGACCAACTGGCTTGGTATCGGTCGCGGCACCCAAATGTGACGTTCTAACCTTTTGGTGATTCGGGCGGGATTCTGGTTAGATATGATATCAGCCTCGTCGTTCCCAACTCGCTTCCAACGCCTGGTTACCAAGGTAACTGCATTGATCTCCAGTCTGCCTACCCACGTTGTGAATTGATTTTTAGACAGACGAGATCAAACAGTGGTTGGGGCCCTAATGCAAATTGAGTTCAACGGGGTGATACTACACAAATATGCATAAAAGAAAATAAAATGAAAACTCAAAAAGTTCAAAGTATCAAAGAAAAAGGTAACAAACTTTATGTCTAGTTGTTCGATACATAGGACTGCATCTATCTCCCGACCCGTTCTGTGGATTGTGACACGTCGTTTCTGCTAGGCAAGTTTCAACGCTTCAAGTTGTTTGCTCTCTAAGAAATTGGTGTTTCGGTGTGTCTTTGGACGAAAGTCGAAAAACTTATTTCGGTGGTCTGGTTCTAAGTCGCTCTTCAAAATAATTGTTCTTGGGTTGAAGAGGAGTTCGGAATTTTGCGTGAATCTTGGTCAGCTATCTGCGAGGCGGTTTCAACTGGAGACTGACTCTGGGAACTCAACTCTGTAAACTCGAGCCCGAACTCTGGATACTCATCTCTGCCGCCAGAGCCCGAACTGATTTCTGCCTGTTGGGGCCTCGCTTTTATTGACGCCGACAAAAACCGGGTTGGGTCTGTTGGCGTCGGGGGGCTCCTCGATAATTCTAAATACATATCCACCTCTTTTATTTCTGGTTAGGGATTTTCCACTCTTTTCCATTTTTGGGAACCCTTCCTCACTCCCACTTTCTCACCATACCTCTGAGGGGCGTGAACTGCCCTCCCCACTTCTTCGTAGCAGCTTCTCATACTTATACTCTGGATGGGGCGTCGACAGCCTTCTTCGTGCGTCACGTGATCACTCTCGGCCAATGAGGTCTTGGTCGGGTATCTTTCCTCCTCCTTCGTGCGTCACGTGATCACCACTTGACCAATGATGTCTTAGTCGGGCGTGAACAATCCGTGGCTTTGTTTCGGGAAAAAAAATATCTTGCTTAACTAAAAAAAATTATCTCTTCTCTTTCGCTTAAATCGCCGTTATCATTTCTCTAGCCACGGACAATATGACAACTCTTGTTTTACACGTGGTGTTTGTCAGGTATCTTATCGCTAATTCATCAAGATGGGTGGTATTCTTAACATGGCTTCAAAAAAGAAATATCCCCAAAGTTTTCAGTAAGTCTGTCGCCTCCAAGGAAGAAAGAAAACACTTCTGGTTCCCTATAATTTTATTATCGCCGGCCAAAGTTGTTTCGTCGAAAAGAATTGGGTCAGCGCACTGCTTGTGTGGGATTTAATTTTTCATATCTGTCCAAAGTCCTTTTTAGTGGCCTGTTTCTCGTCACTTATCGAAATAGCATTTTCACTTGAATTTTTTCCCTGGCCAGTGGTCTAGATAACACAGCCGTTATAAAAAACACATCTGGTTCCTTCCTTCTTTTCCCTTTCCTTTTTACTCAGAAATTCCCTGTCATTGTAATGACACCCTTTTTCATTTGTTACTTATCAATATTTTCATTGTCTCTTAGCCGTGTGTGTGTCTGCTTATCACCTATGAATCGTCTCGCATTTCTTTCTGCCTTCTTTTCTTTCTCTGCCTCGTAAATGGTGCCACAATCCTCCCCTAATCGATTTGTCATTTACCCGTAAATGACACCTAAACCCAAATACACCATTTAACATGCATCATGCATTTGTCCCATGCAATTCTATACTACTTTCCTACATGCAGTGTAATGTTCTCTTTCAACTTCTTTTGTTCTACATGCAATGTAATGTTCTTTTCATCTTCTCCTGTTCGACATGCAAATGTAATGTTCTCTTTCAAGTTCTTCTGTTCTACATGCAATTTCATCTTATTCTGTTCTACATGCAAGGTAATGTTCTTTTTCTTCTTCTTCTGTTGTACATGCAATGTAATGTTCTTTTTCTTCTTCTGTTTTACATGCAAGTGTAATGTTCTTTTTCCTCTTCTTCTGTTTTATATGTAATGTAATGTGTGCGTGTGCCTGTGGATGCAGATGTGGTTACTATGGCTTGTTCTTCTTGGTCAATGTTTTCCTCTCCGCTGTGGGGGGGTTTCCGCCGCACGTGGCAGTCTCACGCCAGCCTCCTCCGCTGGTCTTCCTGCAATTTCTTCGCCAATTCCGTATGAGTAAGGAACACTGCTCGGCATCTCCCTCTCGAGTTGCTGCATGCTCATTGGATTGTCGTTCGTTAATCTCCTCTTACTCTTAACCTTCCATATTAATATACCCCCGATGGCTATAACTACGAATGTACCCATCACTATTGACCAACTTATCGCGATCTGCTCATCGTCTTCCCAAACCACACCTTCGTTTCCCAACGCACTTAACTTGTCCCTCAATTGATCCATATCGATCTTTTCTATCGGCTTCATTAGTACTGGCATTTTATTCAAGGTAACATTAGAGAATCCCTTCACTATTGGCTCCCACAATTCTGTACAATTGACTAAGCCTCTGCCAATCATTTCTATGATTGAATCTTTCTCTTCATATCTTTCTTCTTCCTGGTAATAGGCGGGTAAGGAAATAGATATCCCAAATGCCGAACATCCCATGGGTAACTTTAACAGGGATAGTGGTATTTTACTCTTAATGTCCTTGTGGACTCTCCCCCACATACCTTAGACAAGCTGATAAGTTTCTGTGTGGCTACTGCCCACACCCCGTCTGAAACACTGATAGCTTGTGGTAATGCCGTGTTTGCTAATACCTCCACTTGGCAGGTTCTCTTAATTCCTTCTCTCTTCCCTTCAAACAATTCTAGTATGCACATTTTGCGGTTACCAGTTTTATAGATAGGGCTTAACGAGGTACAAGTCCCTAGAGCATCATCTCTACACCTTCCAGCTTCTTCAGCTGTTAGCAACTTGAATTTCGTTCTCCCCGAATTTAAAGCTATGTATTCTGTTTCCACCTTGTACCTTGCTATCATTCCCAAACCTTGATCTCTTCTGGGGTAGGGAATGGGTAAATTCATAACCTGGTATATCTCGAATATACTCTCTCTATCTAACAACGAACAGATATCACAACCAAAAGTCGTCTATTTTCCAACAAGGTCACACATCCCAGTGCATTATAATATTTCCACAATTCCCTACTCAATTATTCCATAATTTCTTACTAAGTTCAGCTCTTCCCTCCTCTAACTAACTCCTAGGAGACAGAATGGTCCGGACAGGTGTGCGTGGCGCTCACTCCAAAGGTCGTACTTCATGACACCACTGATGGCCAGTCAGCAATGCCAATAATCTTCTTCCGTCCTTCGTGAGGTGTAGCTCGCGACTCCATCCTCTCCATCCACATCCACCGCAGCCAGCCAGCAGGTTTTTTAATGAGCCAGTGTCGTTATCTGTCGACACCGAATGTTTCTATTCTGCACAGCCTTCTTTGTTCTACTGAGATTTGTGGTTCTTCACCCTTCTTGATCTCATCTTCCGAGGTGGTCCCTGCTCAACCTCTAACCTTCCCTCTGTGTTTAATTCCCGTCCAGGAGGTGTTTTGTCCTCTTCTTCATCTCCTGATCCTTCCTTCTGTTTAGAGTCCTCGCCCTGGACGTCTTTAGTACCTCTTGACTCTATGTCTAGATCTCTTCTGTTCCTTATGTTTTCCTTGAGCTGGGAAAGGGGTATGTGATCCTCTTCCTCCCACTCGCTGGGCCCTTCGTTCTGTTCAGGGTGCCTCTTTTTAGAGCCTTCGACTGCTTGATTGGATCTCCTCGTTTTTCTATTCCTTTTCCCTGGACATGGGGGCGCGATAGCGACCCCACAGGGTCTTCTCTGCACCGATTCAGTCGACGACTGAACATCGCTGATCTCCGCCGAGGGTTCCAACTCCGTCACTCGGATCGCTTCGTCTATCTGGCCAAGTCGATCTATCTCCTCATTTTCTTCGGAATCTTCCTCCGTCTCCATTTCTTCCGGCTCAACCAGAGTTACCTTCCTTGTCCTTGTCTTCTTAGGCCTCGGCTCGCTCATTTCCAGGTTAGCTATTTCAGCCTTCTTCAGATCATTGGCATGGACCCTCCTTGCTCGTCCTGCCACTTGATCCCATATTACATATGATACTGGACCCGTCTGCTCTACTATCTGGTAGTACGGTTCCCATCTTTGGTCCAGATTTCCTTCTCTCTGGTGGATTTTATAGTAGACAGGGTCTCCAACCTTCAATTCTACAACCTTTCTTTCAGCATTCACTCTCTCATTTCTTTTCTTCTGGGCCCTCTTTATTCTTCTTCTGGCCTGTACAAATATTTTATGTTGTTGTTCCAGCAATAGCTGATGATGACCTTCTCCCATATACTTTCTTCGGGGCTTCAATAGGTTATCCACAGGCAGGACCATGTCTCTGCCAAACAACATAAAGTAAGGAGAAAATCTGGAGGTTTCGTTTATCGTAAACCTCACGGCCGCCAGAGCCTGTGTCAAATACAAATCCCAATTTCCAGTGTTCTCTCTGACCAGCTTGGCCAATACATCTCCCAAGGTTCTATGAAACCTTTCCACTTTAGCATTCCCTTGGGGGTGATATGGAGATGTTTTTACGTGCTTTATATTCAAACCTGTCAGAACTTCTCTCATTATACTGTTTATATTCTCCGTGCCATTATCTGTTACCAATTTCACAGGGGCGCCATACCTAGGGAAGATTTCACTTATAACCGGCCACAGTTCTAGCCTTCTTGTCTGGTACTGCAAATGCCTCAGGCCAATTTGTTAGCCAATCGACAAAACTCACTATATAGTTGTTTCCTTGTGCAGTTTCCCCGTATGGTCCTGATACATCCATACTCACTTTCTCGAAGGGGAAGTTCGGCACGTCCGTCTCCTCCAATGGTGCCATTTCCTGCCTTCTGCTCTGCGACTGGCACACTACGCAGCTCCGAACATAGTTAGTGACCTCTCCGTACAGTTTGGGCCAATAGTACTTTCTTCCTATTAGATCACATGTCCTATCAATTCCCATGTGACCCAACCTCTCGTGGTACTGTTCCAATATCTCTGGTCTTAAACTTTTTGGGCACATACAACTTGGGCTTGACTTCTTCATCCCTGCCTGAGAGATAATAATACAGCCTTTCCTCTATTATGGCATACTTGGTGGTCTCTCCTGCCTCCACCTTTTCTCTCAGGGCAGCTATTTCACTGTCTGCCTGCTCCTTCTCAATTCCTTCTGTCCAGTAGGGATCGGTTATTATCTGTGCGTCCCCTTCTTCGTCCGATTCTAACATAGGGCGGTCTTTTAGCTTATTAGAGTTAATTACTCCTATTCTATAAGCTTTATCATCTACTCCCTGCTCTACTTTTTACAGATCTTTTCTTCCAGTTGTTTCTGGTATTCTTGAGAGTAAATCTGCGCACGTGTTTTCCTTCCCTGCCAAATACTCTATCTTACAGTGGTAGCCACTTAACTTAAGTGCCCACTGTTGAATTTTCTAATTATTTGTCCATTCTGCCTGCAATAGGTACTGCAGAGGTTTGTGGTCTGTTTTATAGTAAAGACCGCACCATTCAAATAGTAGTCCAGTTTTTGGAGAGCATACATGATGGCATATGCTTCTCTTTCTATTACTGGCCATCTCTGTTGTGTCTCTGAGAGCTTATGAGAGAGGAAGTATACCGGTACTTCCTCTGGTATGCCTGGCACTGGTCCTTCTTTATCGGGACACGGCTGGGTAAGAACTGCTCCTACACACTGCTCACTGGCATCAGTGTATAGTACCATGGGCTTGCTGAGGTCTGGGTACGTCAGCAGTGGGACGGCTGTCAACAGTTCCTTTAGCGTATCAAATGCCCGTTGACAGTCCTCTGTCCACTTGAACCTAGCGTATTTCTTCGTCAGGGCTACTAGTGGTATGGCAATTCTCGAAAATGCCGGGACGAAGCGTCTGTAGTAACCTATAGCCCTATAAAACCTCTTACCTGTCTCACTGTCTTAGGTTCTGGCATTTCCCTTATGACCTTCACCTTATCCATGTCGGGTTTAATACTGTCTCCGTTTATGACAAAGCTCAAATATCTAGTCTCCTCCTTCAGAAACTGACACTTCGACAATTTTAATTTTAAGCCGTGTTTTTTAACCTTCCCAACACTTGTTTTAGATGGAAAAAGTGTTGTTCTACTGTCTCCGAAAATATTAAGATATCGTCCAAATATGCCATGGCAAAGCTCTCGTATCCTCCTAACACTATTGACATTAGCTGTTGGAAGATTCCTGGGGCATTAGCTAAACTGAATGGCATCACCCTGAACTAAAACAGTCCTAGGTGACACGCAAATGCGGCCTTCTCCTTGTCAGCCTCATCAAGGGCTACCTGCCAATACCCGGACCTCAAGTCCAACGTAGAGAAGTACTTTGCCTTCCCTAATAATGCCAATATGTCATCTATTAGTGGCAATGGCACCGCCAACGGCTTCGATATGGAATTCAATTTCCTAAAATCTACACAAAACGGTCCCGCCATCTTTCTTACCCACTATTACCTTTGGAAAGCTCCAAGGGGAGATCGATCTTTCGATCATCCCAGCTTCCAACATCTCTTCTACTGCCTCTTCTACAAAGGGTCTTTTTATGAATAGGTGTCCGGTAGGGTTTTAATTTCACAGGGGGTGATCTCCGGTGTCGATTTTCATTTTGACTGTGTGGGTCTGGCCCAATTCCTTGTCTGACTGGGCTACCACATCTCGATTATCCCTCAGCAGATCCCCCACTCTGGTTCTAAATTGATCCGGTGCTAATATATCTTCGTCCACTATTTCTTCTATTTGCTCTACAAGTTTTCTTCATTCCTCTTCGAATCTCACCCGATTCAGAGTCCGTAGAGGAAGCGCTTTCCCTATCTCTTCCCATCTCCTAACCTTTATAGCTTTTTTGTCCTGGTTCACCATCATAATGGGCACTAATTCAGCTGCCTCCACCACCGTCTCACACAGAGTCACCTCGTTCTCTTCTAGGCCCTTCCCTTCTACAGGGACCAACTGCAGGGGTCCTTTTCCTATTTTCTTCCCTGACATTAACCTACCCTTTCCCGACACCGCCGTCCTAGGGGTAGCCTTTACATCTTCCTCCACCACTATTGTTATCTCTTCTTCTGGTGGGCATCCCAATGGCGTTCTCTCGCCATTCACTATCAACACAGTGGGGTTGAACTCTATCTGGGCCCTTTGGCTCCGGAGCCAATCTTCTCCCAAGATTGCCTCCGTACACAGGTCGGGGGGGTTACGTAAAAATTTTGGGTGCTTCTTTAATTTCCCAATCCTCACAGGGAGCCTCACCATCCCTTTTTATCTTCAGGGGGGCATCTGCTTGGTGACCTCTATGTCCGCTTCCCTGTAAACCTACTCTTCCGTTTCACCCGCCTGTATGCTTCCTCTCTCAGTAATGACACAGATGCTCCTGTGTCTACCAGAGCTTTCATCGCCTTACCCCCTATCTCTGCTGTACAGGATAGCTCCTTCTCTTGCGTCAGCGAAGAGAACACTTGGGCTTTCCTCTTCCTGTGTTCCCACCTTTGGGTCATCCCAGCCATAGGCGCCGGTAGCAATAAATCACCTTCATTATTCTTACGAGGGGGAGTTCTGCGCTTCCCGCACTTGGGCGGCCCCGGCTGGACCTCTCCCAGTCTCCCGCGGCTGTTCCTAAGGATACAGCTTCTCTTTAGGTGCCCGGGTCTCCTACAGAACCAGCACCTTCTTGCCGGACAGTTCACCGCAAAGTGGCCCACCTGACCACATGTCCAACATTTTTCTCTTTTTCTCTTCAACTGGGCTAGCCTCCCGTTTACTCCCAGGGGGGACCTGTCCTCTACCCAAGCGGCCTGCCCGACCACTGGTCCAAGCTTTTTATTTCCTTCTTTTTAACTGGGCCACCTCCCTCTTAATTCCGGGGTGGCCCGCTGGCTTTTTCCCTGGTCCTGTTTCTTGGGCTCGGCCTTCTTTGTTAATATCGATGGGGCACCTTTTCTCAGCCCGCACCACTTGGCCAGGTGTCCTTTCTTTCCACACCTGGTGCACCTGTCCTGTTCGAAGTCTGGGGGCAAACCCCACTTCGTCGGACATTCCGCCGCCCTGTGGTCCTCATGCCCACAGGTCCATGCCTTTCTATTGGGGTCTTCTTCCCACACCTCAGGCTGATCTACTTCTAGTTTGACCTTCCGATTTTCAGCGGGGGTCTTCCGCCTTCCCACCTTCTTCCGACCTCTTGACTTAGTATCTGTTTCCTTCCACACCTTTTCACCTTTTCCCATACGCCCTGGCTCTCCTTGGCCAGCTCTATTGCTGCCGATAGCCTCAGCGGTCCCTCTTTCAGCACGTCGTGACGAACACGCTCGTCACTTAGCGCCTCCACATACAGGTCTGCTAGTTGAGCCTGCATGACCGCATTGTCTCTAACCACTTCCGGGAAGGCCAATGATGACAGCTTCCCCGCTTGGGCCCCCAATTCTCCAGGGGTTTCGTCCCGCAGCTGTGTCAGCTATAGGAGGGCCCTCATGGCCTCTATAGCCGTGCCCTCGTCGGCGAATTCCTTGGTCAATAGTCCCTTTAATCTTTCCCAAGACAAGTGGGGTTGACTCTCCAAGAGCTCCTTCATAAACTCAGAGGCTTTCCTCTTTGTGGCATCGTATGCCAGATACAGGGTTTCGTGGTCCGTGAGTTCATATATAACTCGGCCCTTCTCCAGGATTGCCAGCCAGTTTTTGAAATCTTTTCCACTGCCGTCAAATGCTGGGACCCTCGGTCCACCCAACAACCTTCTTAGGTCAGCTGACAACCCTTGTCTAACCCCTTCTTCATCCCCCACTGCTCTATCTGAATCATAGTCCGACATATTTAAGGAGAAAGACAATCTACGCAGCAACAATCGAGGTTGGGAAATCAAACAAAGTGTCCTACCTTACAGACGATTCTGTTCTCGTTCCTCTCGGTCCCGGGTCGTTTTGAGTCCTATTCGAAATTTCTCAGCAACAGCGGTCGATCCAGTATCCTGTCCTGCTGTCACGGTACTAATTGTGGCAGTGGCTGCCACCTATGGTCACGGCACCACTTGTGACGTCGTCCCCCGGTCGCAGCGCCAACTGTGACGTTCTATCCTGATCTACCACGGCGCCAGTTGTAACGTCCCCAAACAGCACCAATTGTGACGTCCTCGTCGCGGCGCCAGCTGTTCGCTCCTCGCTGCTCCGTCCGGGTGTCGCTGCTCCAAACGTGACGTCCGCCTGTCGCGTCAGTCGTGTTGTCTCGTCCTGTGACGACCAACTGGCTTGGTATCGGCCGCGGCACCCAAATGTGACGTTCTAACTTTTGGTGATTCGGGTGGGAATCTGGTTAGATTTGATATCAGCCTCGTCGTTCCCAACGCCTGGTTACCAAGGTAACTGCATTGATCTGCCTACCCACGTTGTGAATTGATCTTAGACAGACGAGATCAAACAGTGGTTGGGGCCGTAATGCAAATTGAGTTCAACGGGGGTGAAACTACATAAATATGCATAAAAGAAAATAAAATGAAAACTCAAAAAGTTCAAAGTATCAAAGAAAAAGGTAACAAACTTTATGTCTAGTTGTTCGATACATAGGACTGCATCTATCTCCCGACCCGTTCTGTGGATTGTGACACGTCGTTTCCGCTAGGCAAGTTTCAACGCTTCAAGTTGTTTGCTCTCTAAGAAATTGGTGTTTCGGTGTGTCTTTGGACGAAAGTCGCTATTTCAAAATAATTGTTCTTGGTTTTAAGAAGGAGTCCGGAATTTTGCGTGAATCTTGGTCAGCTATCTGCGAGGCGGTTTCAACTGGAGACTGACTCTGGGAACTCAACTCTGTAAACTCGAGCCCGAACTCTGGATACTCATCTCTGCCGCCAGAGCCCGAACTGATTTCTGCCTGTTGGGGCCTCGCTTTTATTGACGCCGACAAAAACCGGGTTGGGTCTGTTGGCGTCGGGGGGTTCCTCGATAATTCTAAATACATATCCACCTCTTTTATTTCTGGTTAGGGATTTTCCACTCTTTTCCATTTTTGGGAACCCTTCCTCACTCCCACTTTCTCACCATACCTCTGAGGGGCGTGAACTGCCCTCCCCACTTCTTCGTAGCAGCTTCTCATACTTATACTCTGGATGGGGCGTCGACAGCCTTCTTCGTGCGTCACGTGATCACTCTCGGCCAATGAGGTCTTGGTCGGGTATCTTTCCTCCTCCTTCGTGCGTCACGTGATCACCACTTGACCAATGATGTCTTAGTCGGGCGTGAACAATCCGTGGCTTTGTTTCGGGAAAAAAAATATCTTGCTTAACTAAAAAAAAATTATCTCTTCTCTTTCGCTTAAATCGCCGTTATCATTTCTCTAGCCACGGACAATATGACAACTCTTGTTTTACACGTGGTGTTTGTCAGGTATCTTATCGCTAATTCATCAAGATGGGTGGTATTCTTAACATGGCTTCAAAAAAGAAATATCCCCAAAGTTTTCAGTCAGTCTGTCGCCTCCAAGGAAGAAAGAAAACACTTCTGGTTCCCCATAATTTTATTATCGCCGGCCAAAGTTGTTTCGTCGAAAAGAATTCGGTCAGCGCACTGCTTGTGTGGGATTTAATTTTTTCATATCTGTCCAAAGTCCTTTTTAGTGGCCTGTTTCTCGTCACTTATCGAAATAGCATTTTCACTTGAATTTTTCCCTGGCCAGTGGTCTAGATAACACAGCCGTTATCAAAACACATCTGGTTCCTTCCTTCTTTTCCCTTTCCTTTTTACTCAGAAATTCCCTGTCATTGTAATGACACTCTTTTTCATTTGTTACTTATCAATATTTTCATTGTCTCTTAGCCGTGTGCGTGTCTGCTTATCACCTATGAATCGTCTCGCATTTCTTTCTGCCTTCTTTTCTTTCTCTTCCTTTCTCTGCCTCGTAAATGGTGCCACAAAAAAACAACAAATAACTTATGTATTCAACATACAAAGAAGAAATCTCCACCTCTTAATTTACAAAAATCATTCATTGATGACAAAACGAGTAGCAATCACTCCAGTCTAAATCACCTCTGGCTTTGTTTTAAAGTTACCAAAAGCGTTTCCAATATCTACTACAGACATCGTATAAACGTATCCATCCTTCCTTCTTCATTGTCTTACGCTTTCCTCCCTTAGCAAATCCTTTAAATTCGGGTCGAGCCATCATTTTAATACCTCAACAATCCTTCAACAAACTGCTATCAACAAGCACTATTGTCTCACTCTGTCACCCTTTTGCCTTTTCTATCTTTTCTTTACCCTTATACGTCCCCTCTTAAAAGGTTTTTTTTTTCAAACACATAGAAAAAAGGAAGTGACGTTCCACGAAAGGCGCGCTTACGCAGAATTGTTCATAACCATTTTGGTGCTCACCAGTCGAAGTGCAACTAAATGCACTATAATAAATAATTATTTCTCTACTCTCAGTATTGAGCCCTCTTTTGAATTAATGCTATTAACATTAGGATTTATATACTATATTCGTTCTCATTTGGATATATATATATATATATATATATATATATATATATATATGTGTGTGTGTGTGTGTGTGTGTGTGTGTGTGTGTGTGTGTGTGTGTGTGTGTGTGTGTACTTTCTCACCATAACAATTCACTAAGTTGAAAATATTTAGAAAGTGTTTTAATCACTAGTTCATGCAAAAATGTGCGACTAGTTTCTTACAACGTTTCACTATTCTTGACAGATTTTGTATTATCACAATGAGGGTTATTCAATAACAAAGGTGATGGAAACAAAAGGAAAAGGAAAAGGAATCTGGATGAAATCGGTTAGATTATATAACCAGAACACATAAAAAATCAAACTTAAAATTCTCAGTGTCTCTTGTTCATGCGCATGTGTATTCGTAAACAAACATAATCCGTTGAAGTCCTAAAAACAAAACACGTCAGACGACTTATTTTCCACGTTGTAATATATATATATATATATATTCCACAATCGGGAAAATCAAAGTTGATGATGTGAAAGGATGAAAATCGTTTGTACTCGCCTGATTAATATCTTTGCAACTTACACATAAGCAACCCTGAGCCGTTTCTCCGTCTGCTTCGTTAATGAAACATAACGGAAATGTTTGGTTTGTGAATCAATTGGGATGCATTACAACGATGGAGAATGCAAGAGAGATCATGGTCAAGCGAAATCCACTAACAATAGCAAAGACCGGACTTTATCGAAACAAAATGACACTGTTTTTTATGAATCAAGTATAATCATTTTTGCTTTTATCCTTTTCCCTCAGTAGAACGGACAGAAACAATTTTCACCCGAGGAGGAAAACATTTTGAGAAAAAAAAATGAGGATACTAGACTTAGATGCTCAAAAAGTACTACTCACAATGCTGTGAAGGTATATAACGCAATTAGCGGGTCAAACTCAGTTTGAAATACCCCCCCCCACAAAAAAACACGAAGAAATGGGTACATTTGCCTAATTTTGATGAACTAGATGAATATGAATATGAATTTGGGGGGATATACTGTTTGAAAATTTGTGTTTCTAGGGCCTGCAAAACCCCATACGTTATCTTTGAAGAAAAAAACAGCAACAGAAAAAAAACAGGCCTTGAGGGCTTGGAAAATTGGTCCAACGTAATAAGGTGTAACGAAAGGAGACACATTGATGGGGGTAGGTAAACAGCGCAACCTGTCCTACATAAGAGCAAGAATTAAATACAGAGAAGGAAGTGTCATCGTGTCCGGAATCCACACATTACTAATATCTGCAAATAAAAAATCCGATTAGTTGCTACTTCCTCAACAATCATTCTTTGGTCAAATTGTCTTCACTCCTGTCCGTGCTGCATCACAAATACACTGCCACCGGTACATACCACTTTACGTATTACGTCATACATATGTCATCCAATCATTCGCTTGCTTCGTGTCAACATAGTAAATAACAAGAAAGGTTGCTTCTAACTGGTAAATTTTCCATACAACCAGGGATATTGTTTTACTTAAATAAAATAGGTGCCTAACCTTTAGCTACTTAAAATCCTTACATTCTACATGGATGTATGTAAATGTGGTAATTAGTTTCTTAAAAATAATTAATAAAAATCTAAATATACAGGGGTCGTCTACTTGACAGAGTTTCGTTCCTAGAATTCGTTGTAACGTGATTTTTTGTGTAAGTCGAAACGTAACCGTAAATTCACTTCCATTATGATGGCTTTCTTTTTCTTTGAAGCACCGCTATCAGAAGAGGTTAAACTATGCTTGAGAGTCATAATGACAGGTAATAAGTTTCCACAAACGAAAAAGAACGAATATACAACAATCCAATATGGTGTACAACCAGGAAACAAGATTAATTACTTTGCGATGGTTTAATGCAATTGTGAAATGGTTTAAATATTTGCGTCATTTTTTATCACAAACTTTTATTTTTGTTTTCTAAGGTAGTACCCGTAAAAATGAGGTAACTACATTTTAACAATTATACAATCTCCACATATATAAAACAGAATGTGTATGCGAATACATACATATATATGCGTGTGTGTGTGTGTTTGTGTGCGCACGCGCGTGGGTGCACCAGTGTATGGGTGTGTATATATATGACAAAGTGGGAAATGTTTACGGAATAAATTTATGTTGGTATGTCTGCACATGAGCAAGAGGGAGGGATGATGGGAACTTCAGAGTTTAAAAAAAGCTGATTTCATTTAGAGTCGTTTTCTTTTTCTTTCCATCACATTTATGTCAAAATTGTGGTTAGTCTCGTTACAGTGGACAACAAACGCACTTGATGCATTGTTTTGTAAAATGTCTCTTTTGTGATGATTATGCCGTATTTTATTTTGTTGTTATGATGAGAAAGAAATTTTTTAGGTCGTTTTGTTGGTTGATTTCCGGTAGACACCGAGTTTTAAACTTGTTAAACGCGGTGTAGTTTGATATCTAGGAAAGATAAGGAATTGTGTTCTTCCATTTCGTATGTAAATTCTATTGTGCGTTCGACTTAGTTTAGTTGATCTACTGGTCAGGTAAATCAGTATCACAAAGATATATAAGTAGAGCATCATCAATATATCGGAAGTATGTTGATTGTTTGGGTAAAATTATTTTGGAAAGGACCGGATTCGAGAACTTCTAAGAAGATACATGCTATCACTCATGTGACAGGCGATCTCATTGATAATGTAAATTTTTGATTGAAAAAATCATTATTAAATGTGAAATAGCATTGATTGGTGATGAGACAGCAGATTTCCATTGCTTTAGCTGTTGGTACATAGTGCTCTATGTTTGATTGTGTTAGAAGCCTTTTTAGGCATTTTTCAGCTGGGGATTAGCCTCGTATTTGTCATTAACTCGGCTGTCTGAATTCTTTATATGAGATGGGATGATTGTTCTAAGGAGAGGGGTCATAACGTAGTTCCTTAAGGGACGTGTAAATATTTTTTTACGAATTCATATATCCCTTAAGAAACTGTGATCCTGATCAATCCAAATGCATAAATAATTATATTGGATATACTACAATATGCCTAACAAGAATCCTAACGTTACATTACTCTGACCATAGCTCAATTAGGTCTCATTTAAATACACAAGGAGACTTACCAAATTCTATCCGTAACATATTAGTTGATAATACAAATATAATAGTTTCATCTACAAATAAAAAAAGGCTAAAAATAACGGAAGCATCATTAATAAAAAAGGAAAAGCCAACACTCAATAATATCAACTGCGTTGATATTATTGAGTGTATATAATTTCTATCTAATTTAGGTACAGAAAAGAAGAAAATTATAACAACATGTAAAATTGTATAAAAAAATTACCCAAAGTATCTTGTCAGTCGTTTAAATTAAAAATATATATATATATATATATATATATATATATATATATATATATATATACGTGTGTGTATATATATATATATGTGTGTGTACAGAGAAAATCCGCTGAATAATAGGACCCACAAGTGATAGAACTCAATAAATGCTTACCGATAGGAGACTCATGCGTCAATGAGTGCCCAGATGCTAATGGAACATGTCAATGTATAAAGGCAGGCACGTGCTGCGCCATCCGCAGCTGTAGCTTTTGGATAGTCTTACCCACATAGTCGGTGTCACACCGACACTTAAAAAGATAGGTAATAGAACTTTGTTGATTGGTGGGTAAGATATCCTTATGGATAGATGGGAAAGCACTCCTAATAACAAAGATGTTTCGTACTACTATAGAATTGAAGCAGTGTATGACAGTTGATGAGATCTTATCAGATTGACTAAAAGAGCCAATCCAGGACAATCTCATGCAGACGGGACACTTAAGTGGACAAAATGTTTTTTTTTTTAATTTCATTAAACCTAGGAAGTTAGAAATGTTAAAGCCTTCTACTAATGTTTGTTTTAATGACACCTTCCGGAAAACGGAAAGCACGATGAGTAAGCGTTTTAACAAGGTTAATTTTCCTACACTTAGGAGCGAAAGTGTCCCAACCCAGTGAAAATGGACTTCCTATATACGCTGGTGAGGAAAGATGCAGGAGTTCTCTCAACCAACACGTCCAGGAACGGTAACATATTATTTTGCACCTCCATTTTAAATTGTAAAGAGGTTAGATATATTCTATTTAGATATCGAAAAAATCCTATCTCGCTCGTTATGTGATGAAAAAGATGTAAAAGTGTCATCAACATAACGGAAATAGCAGTATGGTTTAGAGACCTTATCAAACAATTGCCTCTCATGAAACCCTACAAAAATAATAGACATGAGGGGCCCCAAAGGACTACCCATCGGTACCTTATCAATATGTTGATACATGTGGTTATTAAAGCTGAAAGAGAAAGACTTAGTATCCATCTCCATCAGCTCGACAAAGGCATTCTCAGCTAAAGATGGGGGCTTTAAGAAGACACTATACAAATAGCACACATGTCAACAGTCTTGTCAAAAGTTCCTTTTGACAAGACTGTTGACATTCGTGAACAGACTACAAATATAAAAGATACGGGAAACTCCGTGTCAACAGTGCGTTGCAATTTATGCATATCACACGCAAACTGGAACGAGTCTGGAATACCATACTCAGAATAATACTGTAAAAACAGGATCAAGAACTTCGGCCAATCACTTGGCTAACTCATGCTGGGCAGAACACACCATAGACGAAATTGGCCGAAGTGGAACTTTCATTTTATGAATTTTCGGCAAACAATTCATCCTAGGACGCTGGGAGCCAACAGGTCGAATTCTATTTTATACCTACTTTTTGAGGAATATGCTTTTATGAAATTCAAGCAAATCTCTTCTGAAATTTAACTTCCGTTTTCGCGGTGTCATCAAATGATGTATCACTGCATTTCCGAAATTTACTAATGTTGTCCAGTATAGACGACTTGTTATTTATATAATCAGAATAATTCAGAATCACAACACCAGATCCTTTATCAGGTCTGGTTATATAAATTTCAGTCCTCGATTTTAACAATGTGGCCGTCTGGTAGTGATTCTCTCTATATATTTGTATCTGCGTGAGTTTGTGTGTGTGTAGATCATCTGTGAGATGACTGTACCAGTCCAGATGATAAAAAAAATATTATGAAAGGGGCTGATGCTTTGAGGACACTTCGTCTCACTTTGCTTTTAAAACTCGCAATATATTTCTAATGTCAATATCGCAACAATAATTTGATAATGCTGATGAAAATTTTGAAGCCTCAACCAAATATTACATAAAATAATAAAATGTTAAATAAAATAATAAGTAACAATATAAGTTGAAGAAAAAATCGAGTGAAAATAAATGGTGGAAAGAATTCTAAAAGAGGAAGAAAAAAAGTTCAATATTGCTGGCACCAACCTGGTGATATTTTGCATATTTACAACTTCTTTTACAGAAGATCAACCAGTCTTGGTACCGGTGACTGTTGTGTGCGACTGAGAAACGCTGAAAATGAAATATGTTAAACCTTTGACCAACAAGACGTAGTCATTGTCACGGGTAAACGATAGTCTAGGAAAAGAGAGACAAGAAAGAAAGAAAAAGTGAAGACAAGCATAAAAACAAGTTATGTCAATAAGGCCAAATGAAAAAAGGATGAAAAGTTATCCTGAAAAACAAGGCGAAAAAACGAGAATAGGAAAGAGTAATAATGTAAAAACATCTGCATTGGTCAATGATTTAAACGCTCTTTGAAATACAATGTACATGCTTGACATTTTATGCAATAAACTGCAATGACTCACGGTCAATGTCCTTGTTATTGTAATCAGCAAAGAAGGACAGAAAGAATGAGAAAAGAGGGAAAAGAAAAATCATAAAATAGAGAGAAAGAATAAATAAGAGGAAAAATTAAAGCAATAGATAAAAGGAGAAAGATATTGTAAAATGAAACGAGAATAAGAAAATAGTGATAGTGAAATAAAGAAAAATGAAAGGAAAGATTAAAACATTATATAGAAAAGGAAACAGGAAGGAGAAAACATAGCAGCAACAGAAAGAGAAAGGATTAAAGAAGAAGAAGAAGAAGAAGAAGAAGAAGAAGAAGAAGAAGAGGGATATTCTCGTATATATAGTGGGGAAAATGAATGAAAAACAAATAAGGGAAATGGGAGATACTGATGATGACCAAAGGGGCCAAAAAAATGGGGACGGAAAGAGAGAGAGAGAGAGAGAGAGAGAAAGAGAGAGAGAAAGAGAGAGAGAATGGGACAGAGAGAGAAATAGAGTGGGAGAGTGACAGAAAACGAAAATAGTAATAAAGTAAAATAAAAAAAAATAAAATGATAAAAAAGATAATCATAAAAAAGAGAAACAGAAATTCTTCAAAGCTAACAATGAATATTTAGAATGCGAACAGATAAGTAAAGATAGAACGAGAAAAAGTTTAGAAAGTAAAAGAGTCAGAGAAAGAGATCGAGAGGAAGAGAAGCTGGGGAGAGAGATAGAGAGACGGAAAGAAAGATTAATTGAGAAGAAAAGATGGAGAAGAACTGGAAGAAATGGAGTAAGATGAAGATAAATGGAAGGAGATTAACTGAAATATATATATTATTTCTTAATCCGTATGAATAATAAATAATATGAATATAAATCCAGAGAGAGCTGAATGTGAAAACAGAGTAAATAATAATTATATATATGTTTGTTCCTATATATGTATGTAAAGATTTTCCACGCGTAGCTTAGATGTGGCACAAGGCTGAAAGCATGGGGCATCCATGGTAGGTTTGTCTGGCTCACTAGGTGTCTCTTGGTCTGCTCTACGGTTGTATTGAGCTCTTTTGTTAGTTCGTTTTTTACTCGTATCGGTTTTTTTTCTTTGGGCTTCAGACCTGCATCTGTGCGATTTTTTTGTCGGCAGAAGTTCATGTTTGTAGCTCTTTCTTTTTTTAAAACACTTTTTTCCCTCGGGATTGATTTGATTATTAGCAAATCAAAAATTCGAGTATAGTTATCTATATTTGTATATATATATATATATATATATATATATATATATATATATATATATATATATCTGTATGTATGTATGCGTATGTATATGTTTCTATGTGGGTATGTGAGTATGTGTGTGTATATCTACACGTATATATATATGTGTATGTTTGTATTTATATGTATATGTGTGTGTGTATATATGTATATATATACACCATTATTTGTGTGAATGTATGGGTATTTGTGAATATATTTATGTGTTTATACAAGGTAACCAAAAAAGTTCTGTCCGTTTTTTGATTAGTCATTGAATGAAGTTGAAATATATACGAAATGCGTGTAGCAATTGTTTTCAAATTCGGACAGCCGGAAGTAGGAACATCAGACGTTATAAAAAACACGCGCACCACGCCCGGCCATCAGTTATAAGCTGGACAGCTGTGAGAAGGATGGAAATGTCTAAAGATCTCGTTCGGGCTGTTTGCATTACGACTTCAAAGTGGGCTTATCAGCAGCTTCATCAAGTCGCCGCATATGTCAAGCGTTTGGGGATAGTGCTGTGGATGAACGTACTGCAAGGCGTTGGTTTCGAAAATTCAAGTCGGGAGATTGGTCTCTCCATGATGAGCCTCGCAGTGGACGACCACAGGTCTTGAATGACGGAGTCCTGAAGGCGGCCATTGAAGAGGACAGTAGTCTAACGTGTGGTGAACTTGCAAGACAGTTCAACGTTTCCGATGAAACAGTTAGACTTCACCTGCACCGCGTAGGTAAGACGTACAAACTGAGCAAATGGGTTCCGCAAACGCTGTTGGAGGTCCACAAGGGATAACGAGTGGCAGCCTGCGTATCGCTGCTTTCTCGCCACCGTACCGCATCCTTATTCAATCGAGTGCTTACCAGTGATGAAAAGTGGGTTCTGTACGAAACTCCCAAGCGTTCCAGACATTGGTTGTCTCCTCAGGATGCTGTCACCTCACACCGCAAAACTGCCTATGTACCCAGGCAAGATTATGCTTTGTGTCTGGTGGACAGGTCGTCAAGTAGTTCATTATGAACTGCTACCAACGGTCCAAACGGTCACTGGAGACCTATACTCGCAGCAATTGAAATTTGTGCAACAGGCATTGCGCCAGAAAGAGCCAGCACTGGTGAATCGCAAAGGTGTACTTTTCCTCTATGACAACGCCAAGCCGCATGTCGCGCGAGTGGTCAGGGATACCATACAGCAACTTGGGTGGGAGACTTTGTGCCATCCACCTTATTCACCTGACCTTGTGCCATTCGATTACCACCTCTTCCACTCCCTGGATAATCATCTTCGTGGGAAATCCTTCACCAATGAAGCAGCCCTCACGGATTTCTTTGCGTCAAAAACCCCCGAGTTCTACCGCAAGGACATTGAACAGCTGGAGACACGTTGGCAGAAGGTGGTGGATGCCGATGGCGATTACTTCGAAGACTAAATATAAGTTACACATAAAGTGAAGTGTTTTGTTTTTTTCCTTTAAAAACGGACATAACTTTTTTGGTTACCTTGTAGTATATATTTGAGTGAATATAGAATTTGTGTATACATTTATTTGTAGGTGTATATATGTATATATATATGTGTGTGTGTGTGTGTGTATATATGTATATGGGTGTTTATGTGTGGATATATATATGTGTGTTTGTGTATGGGTGTATTTGTGTGTGTATATATATTGATTTTTATATTGTTTGCATAATTAGACATTCTGTTTTTGGTGTAGGTGTTATGTTCGTAATCTATATGCTCAGAATTAGAAGAGATATATAAGTGTTCTGAATATGGTACCATATATGCATGGCATTTATGTGTGCTTATATGTTTTTAGACGTATATTAATTATTTGCCTTATGTAACTATATAATTGCATATTTTTCTTCGTAACTTCTTGTTTATTTTACCTTTATTCTGTTATTATTATTATTATTTTTATTTTCTTTGATTTCTGGCGTTTACACATTTCTTTCCGGGTCCCGCCCAGGGACCTAAGGTTAGAAATGGCGTCATGACACTTTCCACTGATAAACCAAAAAAAAATAAATTAAATTACATAGATAAAGCCCTTCGTAAGGTGTGGGCTGTACTTGTCAGAACAATTTTTTGTATCTCCTTGAGGCATGGACTTCCAGGAATCCCTTCAGTTAGTCTACTGCAATCTTTTCCAACCAGTCCTAGGACTCCAACTACAACAGGGATTGTTGATGTTCCCATATGCCACATTTTCGAGATTTCTATTTCAAGGTCCTATTTTGACAACTTTTTGAATATCTTCAAAGATACATTGCAGTCAGCAGGGACTGCCATGTCAATAAGGAGGCACCGTTTTCGTTTGTGTTCTTTAATAACAATATCTGGCCGGGTGGCCTTGATTGTTCTGTCAGTGTGTATTGTGTAGTCCCATAGAATTGTAACAGGTCCTATCTCCGTAACCGGGTCTGGGTGGTGTTCATACCAGTTTCTTTCAGTTTCCTTCCCGTAGAAGTTGCAGATTTTCCAGTGCAGATATTGGCCCACTCTGTCATGTCGGGTTTTATATTCAGTGGGTGCCAACACCGTGCAACCTGATACAAGATGATCAATCGTTTCTGGATATTTATCACAATATTTTAGTATATGTGCTTGATAATTCCTAATTAGCAAGCATTGGTCCTGCGCAGCAAGGATAAAACCTTCTGTTTCCGCTTTCAACCCTGCACTACGTAGCCACTGATGGGTACGGGTTTTGTCTACGTCAGCTTGTTTGGTACGGGCAGAGTATTGGCCATAAAGCGGTTTATCTTGCCATCGCTTCTATATCTGGTCGGTTGCATTCGTCTTTGCTGTCTTTTTTAGGTATTTTACAGTTTCAGCCGGTGTATTGTGCTGTAGTTGCATGTCTACGCCCATTTGAAACTCCATTTTGAATTTGTTGGCTTCTTTCATTACGGAGTAGAGACGCTTACTACTTTCATGTTCCTTGACGCATACCAACATCCAGTCTTCTGTAGTTTCCAAATATCTTTAGAGGCCAATTGTTGTAGTTTTGTAGGGCAGTTCTAGTTGAACTAATCCTCTGCCTCCTTCGGATCTGGGCACATACAGACGATCAACATCAGCTTTGGGATGATGCATGCGATAGCAAGTGAGTAGCTTTCTTGTTTTGGCATCCATTCGCTTAATTTCAGCTATGGTCCAGTTAAGGACATTAAAGCTGTATTGCACCACAGTGACAGCCAATGTGTTTATGGCTGATATCCTGTTTTTTGAGTTTAGCTCAGTATTTAGTACCAGACGTACACGCCTGTAGTACTCTTTTCTTATTTTTTCCTTCATTTGGGGGTGTTGTATGCCATCTCCTTCGCTAATTCCTAGGTACTTATAAGCTTCATCATGCTCCAGTTCCCTAATCTTTGTGACAAAATCTAAATCTATTAAGGGTGTTTTTGTAATTCTACCTTTCTTGAAAGTTACTTTTGCACATTTATCTAATCCGAAGTCCATACCTATGTCGTCACTGAAGTATTTTACAATATTGAGGAGGCCTTTGAACTCATTGTCGTCTTTGGCAAAGAGTTTGAGATCATCCATGTAGAGTAGGTGATTGAATATTTTCTTATCTATTTTGTAACCATAGCTACTGTTGTTCAGTTCATGTGTAAGAGGAATTAAGGATAAACAAAACAGATGGGGTGACAGAGAGTCTCCTTGAAAGATTCCACGTCGGATATTCCGACGGTTGGATATGGCAGTGCCCCCGGTGTGACTAAGGTATAGTTTGGTGTTCCACATTCCCATGCTGTGCTTAAGGAAATTTAATACCACAGGGGAGACTCTGTACATTTCCAAAGTCTTAAGGATCCAAGAATGTGGAACACTATCAAAGGCTTTACGATAATCAATCCACGCTGCACTTAGATTCCTGCGTCGTCTCCTGCAAATTTCCAGGATCATTTTATTTATCAGAAGTTGATCTTTGCAGCCATATGAACCTCTTCTGCATCCCTTCTGTTCCAGCGGGAGAATGCTGTTTGTTTCGAGAAAGGAATAAGTACGGGTCGTCAGTACAGACGTGATCAACTTATATGTTGTGGAGAGACATATTATCGGTCTATAATTTTCCGGGTCTTCAGTTTCAGTTGTTTTTGGTATGAGATGTGTAATACCTTTAGTAATCCATTCCGGGATTTTATTGGGATTATTTACAAGCGTTGATAATGTTTTTGCAAGAATTTCATGGGTAGATGAGAGATGATACAGCCAGAAATTGGGCAACTTGTCATTTCCTGGGGATTTCCATTTTTGGGATTTCGTTAGAGCTTGCCTAACATCATCTGTGGATATATTTTCCCATTCTTGCAGCCGTATCCATTCTGCATTTGGGTTATATTCCTTCGGGCTGCTCCAAATATTTTCCCAAAATGTCTGTACATTACCAATCGATGGTGGCCTTTCGACATGTATAGGTGTTTTTTCAATTTCCTGTAAAATTTCTTAAGATTTGTTCGGAATATTTTATTTTGGCGATAGAACCTACGACGTTTTTCGTATCGTCTTGTTCTCTGCGCCTTTAGCTGAAGTTTCTGCTTCAGCATTTCCTTGATTGATGGAATATCAATTAGGGATT